>FIZU01043081.1:0-13390 GCA_900064475.1 Pseudococcus longispinus | reverse complement strand
CAAAAAAAGAGGAGTGGAGTAAGAGTAAGTCGGAGTGGAGTTGAGTTGAGAGTTTTGAGTTGAAAAGTCTCAGGAGTGGAGTTGGAGTTGGAGTGAAGTGTTGATGTAAGTGAGGAGTATGTGAGGAGTGGAGCAGGAGTGGGAGCTAGATTTGAAGAAAACAGGGAGTTGAGAGTAAGAGTCGGAGTGTTCATAATCTAATCACTCTTCCAACACTGGTATTATCCATGTAATGTATGATCTAAGCTGCGACAACATGAACAATGATCATTAGTATCGATGTATTTTTTTTTTTTTTAATTTTCTCCAGTCCCAAGTGGGTGGAGGAAGTTTATTTTAATAATTTTAACACTAATACAATTTACAAAATAAAAATTTAAATGATTTTTACAAAAGAAAAAGAAATAATAAAATAATTAACTAGAACTAAAAAACAACGTAAGATTAAAATTGGCCGAAAAGATTGAAACTTAATCCGAAAAAGAAGGGGGGAGGACGGGTCGGTCCACCACAGACCGGTCCCTCCTAGGCACGAATGCCAAGGCCGGGCCCACCGCTTCGGGTGTTTCCACCCAAGGATCCACCGGTTACCCGGTTACTCCACTGGGCTCCGCACCCCCTACGCCCAGGAGCAGGGGTACCACCCTCCGCGGCCCGGGCCCGGCCCCCAACCCGTCGGGAAAAGAAAAAGTAAAAAAAAGGAGCCTAGGAGGAAGGACCGGCCCCCAAGGACCTGCTCCTCCCCCTAGAGGGAGCAAAAGAAGAGTTTAATTTTGGTTGGTGAGGAGGAGACCTTAGTCCCTACCTCACCGTATTTAGCCTGAATTGAATTTTGTTGTACGGGAGGGGGTGCACGTGTCATTGACTAAATATTACCACCAGGTTGCGCGATTGAACTCTGAGTTAGATACATTGTGTCACTTTACACCATATGTCACATTACACCATATGCCCCTACTGTAGACATCAAAATCGAAAAAAAAAAACTTACCTATAGGAATGAAATTGAATGATAGTACTAGTACTCGTAGATATGAAATGAAAATGTGTAAATTAGTTTTTTTATTTACCTATTTTTTATTTTTTTTTTTTGCAGGTGAGTGATATTTGTACTTCGAAAAATTGACAATTAGATAATAAATATCTCGGAAATTTGAATGCAAGTAGAATCCAAGTTCTCGAAAATGGTATGTAAATTACGTAGTAATTTTGGTAATAAAAATACTCTCATATACTACTATTCTTGTCTACACGAAAGAATACATTTTTTAGACAATGATTTTTCCATTATTTCAAAGATTGGTCAACGTAATGAATTTAAATTGTCATTATCTTATAAGAGATGGAAGAAAATTCAGAATGAAAAGATGATTAAAAACTTACCAATTATTAGAATATTACTTTGAATCGCAGTTCGTCAGAATAAATTAGTGGTACCTAATAAGACATATATACAGCTTGGTACATTTCAGTTGTTACACCCTTTCTTCCCTTCCTTTCTTTCTCGAGTAATTCAACTTCTGTAACTATCCAAATTTACGCAACGCAACCTTTTTATTGTAAATTCTGCTTGCATATATCCGAGGAAATCCGGCTGGAAAAAGTACCGCAGGTTGCTGCAATATTTTTTATTTTCATTCTGCCTAATGGATCGGTAGATTCTGCGTAGTTTTTGTCGGAGTATATCTCGTAGAGATTCCAGCTTCGCCAGCATTGCCTAACGTATTCGTATCTCCCGCAGATGAAAATTTTTATTGGTGTCGTTAAGTGTTTCCGAGCGATGGGTACGAGTATTATTGAAGTAACTATGTTGACGATTCGATTTTTCTCTCTCTCATCCGCAAACACGAGTAATACCGATTTTATTAGGCAGGATTTTAAGACATAATAACCGAAGTGAACTCGTACTCGGGCTAAATTTAATATTTCGAATTAGAATTTTAATAGAAAATTTTTTTTCACGACGCGTGGGTGAAAGCTCGCTCGTCGTAGACACGAAACGGTTATTGCTGATTGAATTTTCGTATACGTACGAGAAGGAAGTGTAGGACGTTCATTTGGTGGAATTGTGTCGTCGCTTAGTGCATGGCTATACGGAATCTGCGAGCTGCGATTTTATTGTACCACTTTGCCATCTTAATACAGCTCTTAAAGCTCGACGAATAACGAAAGCTTTCGCACACCTACACGCCGAATTGGTTTAATAATAAGAGCGTTATCTTGCAAGTTTACTACGCGAAGCTTGATATCGCGGATAGAAGAGGAAACAGCTTTCTATCACAATTTTATAAGAACGGGTTAATTTTGTAATAAAGGCGGCGCTGCGGTTTCGCTTTCTGTGCCACGTGTGAATATTTCATGTATTCGCGCGCCAGCGAGTCAACAAGAGAACTTGTTAATGTGCGCTGTATATAGAAAAACCAAATGCCTACCAAAGTTTACGCACCCCGCCAGCCACCACTTGCGCGCCTCTTTGAAAGTTCATATATGTAAATTAGCTTTTTAGCTCGAGTAAAATATGTTACTCGAAGAGATAGGCTCATTCTGTAATATACCTTTACGTAAAATGAATTTAGATACTTTCGAGGTAGCCTAGCCATATATGTTGAAGGGATATAGTTTGTAACACCTTGTGTAAGTATCGAGGTTTTGGCGGTAATACTTGAAGATGGGTCGTGTTTGTTTACAGATTGTGTCATTAGTGGTGTAAGTACAGAGGAGCTAAAGGATGGAAAGGAATTAGACTGCGGATGGAAAGGAGATGTTGGTTTTTGAGGGGTAGGATTTATTAACGGGGGTATGAACAATGATTTTATTGTTGAAAGTTTTTCGACGTGGTTGTGACGAAGACGTCGTGAAGATGATTAAGAAATTGTTTCCTTTTATGTGGTATGCTTGAATTTTTATTCGCTTTTTTGCTAGATTTCTTGTGAATCTTGGCTGGGCACTTTTTCACAATTTTTGCACTCTTCTTTACATTTACAAACAGTTCGATTCCCTCCACTTAGACATATAATTATTCATTATTTAACGAAGGGAAAAAAAGAATTGGAAATATACATCAGTTTCAATTTATCGGCGGATACCACGTCGATGAAAACTTCACGTCGCGTATGCGATTCTCGAAGCAGCGGATTTTCGTATGCGAAAATTCAAGCTTTTTTTTCTCTCCTACAATCAACTAGCATTCAACGGTTATCCCTTGGGAATGGCGAAAGTTCGGTTCGAATTTCGTGTTAGGAATGGAAAAGTCGATATACGTAGACGAAAATAGAACAAATATTCACCTGATGATATATTTTCATTCGACGTCGACTTAAGAATGGTCATTTCTTCTTTCTTTTTCGCTCCTAATAAATTTGGTAAAAGTTGGACAGCTGCGCGATTGCCGCAGTCGTCTGTGCTCCGAAGTATTCAAAAAGTGTGTGGAAAAAAATCACACAGAATTAAATAAGAAGTTTCCAAAGTCCCAGCATACGGTTTCGAATGGCTTTTCGTGGGTTTTAACTCGAGTTACGTATGTACCTACGTTTATTTTAAAGTGCTGTAGCAGAGAGTCAAAATGCGAATAGCTGGAGTTTCGAAAACACGGCGCGTTCGTATGCAATATGGTATGTTGGATGCAACGAGCTTTTACAGTAAACACGTATAGTTACCAGTGTAGTATAGCTTTAGGTATAAATAGCATAGGGAAAGGAATTTAATTTGTGATACGTATCAAAAGTGAAATAACGATTTTAACGTTTACTACATGTCGTTAATAACAGCATTAACATTTAGCCCTTTTTTGGGGTTTCACCCTTTAATATACGAATTACGCGCTTATTTTCACCGATATACAAAAGTTTGCATTGACGGGATATGAGAGGCGGTGGTGCAGGACGCTATATAGGGATCCGTTGTATACGTCTGCGTATAATCTGATCCGTATATAGTCACGCATCGCCTGTGGAAACTTTGTGCTGTTACGTGTGTCATAAAACAATGGCGAATCTTATATTTATAACTTACCTAGTTGGTCGGCGAAGCTGAAGTTATTGAAATTCTGAAGTTTTACTAGCTCGAAGCTCAGCAGCGCGAGTGTGGATTGATTCAGATTTTTAGCTAGGATGACTGATTATGGCGTTGTCTCGAGGCATGTCTTTTTGGAGTATTCATCATTTTCAAGTTGATGAACGATCGACGTCGGTATTTTGACGCAATTTGTTCGGTCAATTTCCAGTCCCTTGATTTATCGCGAAGGTCAAATGTAAATTAATTAATTTATATTAACGTTGATGTTTTTCTAATTATTTGTTAATAGGGCTGTAAAAGTTTACGAACCTCATAAAAATTGATATTATTCTACGTACGGATATTAATATGCAATGAATGAAACTGAACCTCAATTGTTTTTTCGCTGGTAATTCGACGTTGATCAAATTTCACGATGTACATTGGCGATAGTTTTCACATTCATTTGGCGTATTTCAAGTGTTTTGAAAACTCGCCACATTTACTTTTGGATTGATCAACGATCAGTCAGGATGAATTTCCTCAAATTATTTGCACTTGTTTTCACTATTATTGTGGTATTGATCCCGTCAACCACTTGTAGGCACCATTCTCACCATAAGTCTTGTAGAACTGAAGGAGAACCATGCGATGTTTCTGTTGTCTCGGAACATATTGTAGCGTTAATGATGGTGTTTGCAACCCGAAAGCTCACGCATTTAGCACTGATGGAAAACCATGCCATGCAGCAGCGGAACATACTGTGGTCTCCGTGGTACTCGCCAGCCTTCAACTTGCAGCAGATAATGCTTCTGTGTAATCTTTTTAAAAATGCACTCGAATATACTCGCAACGAATTTATATGTATTTTTTTTAAAATCATCCACAGTTTTTATTTTCAAACGATTTCCACAATTGTAGGCGCCGTTCTCTGTCTTGTAGAACTGAAGGGGAACCCTATTTCTTGGGAACATATTGTGGTGTAGTTAGTGGTGTTTGCAACCCGGTATCTTGGGCTATTAGCACTAAAAGAGGACCATGCCAGGCAGGATCTCCGTATAGCAGCACAACATATTGTGATCTTCGTGGTATTTTCCAGCTTTCAACTAAGATTTGCTCTACATTTTGAAAAAAAAATGTCAAAAAAATGTGAATTTTGCGCTGTACAGATTAAAAGCCAAAAAGTGGTACGATTTAGGCAATCTTACCCTACTACTGCAATTACCTGCATTTTTCACTTCTTTATATGATTTTCAGGGGGTGGGCGTTATTAGCACTCGGGCGTTATTATCTTCAGAGACCTTAGTTATAGAAACCTGGTGCTATTTTGACATTTTCTCTTCACTCCTAATGAAATATTTACCTACGAGTATGTTAGAATCCCTGATGTTGGCCAAATTCCAGGGTGTGGTTCATTTTGAGATTAAAACCCTCCAGAATAAATTTTAGCTTCCCAGTTTGGCTCTCAAAGTGGGGTAACTTTCGAAAAAAGCGCAGTTTTTTGCCATTTTTGAGTAGTGCCACCTGCTTGGAACTTCGGGCACACCCCATCTTATTTTTTGTTCATCAATAATTTCGATTTTTCAGCAGTTTGCAACTAAGTATTGAACCCCCTAGTTGGGTAAGAAAAGTGATATCCAATTTCAAGTTCAATGGCCTAGGGAGGTGTAGAAACTGAAATGGCAACTTTTTTGGAGTGTGGCCGGCCTAAAAGTGAAAAAACCCACGCTTTTTTCAAAAGTGACCCCACATGGACGGCCTCTAGCTCCGCCACTATTTGAGCTGAGATTCTAAATTTTTTCTGTAGGTTTTCAACTCAAAATGAACCACCCCTTATTTATTTATTTTTTCGGGCTACACTCTAATGTAGGTATATCCATTCGTTCTGAATTATTGCCGACCTGCATCAAAAGCAAGAAATATTGGGAAAATTGGGCGAGAATTTGATGTTGTCACGTATAAAGTCCTGTCCACAAACTTCGCATAAGCTTAACATAAGACGTAAGGTTCCCATGTTTACGGGAAATCTTATGTAAAACGTAAGAATGAATCAATCGTACAGCAGAGTGATAAGAATTACGTTTTACGTTACGCTTACGCGGAGTTTGTGAACAGGGCTCAAGTTTTCAAACTCAAGAATGAGTTTCGTTAAATCTGACACTCATATCGTTTTCAAATCGTAAAATTTTAATTTTTCTTCATTAAATTCCGATTCATCGAAGAAATCACCTTCTTTGTAGCCGCAACAAAATCTCAATTATCATGTTTTCATTGAAACCACCACTCGGGTGAGTGGAGAACAGAAGCTTATTAAAAATGAAAAATGACCCATGTACTTTTTTGCTGCTGTTCGACTACCTAAGTACATGCGGATTACGCTACTGACCAATCAATCAATACGAGTTGATGCAGATGTCGCGAATCGTTTAATTTATTATACAAAAGCACGAGAAGACGCCGATTACCCACAATGACAGCGAACTATTTGCGGTTAAAATGTTTCTATTGGTATAATTTCGCTACCTACAAGTTATTTAAACCGGTTGCGATTTTTTTTTACCTCTAGTTGGCCGTAATTAAACAAATTCTCGTCGTATTTGCTGCTCTTTATCTGCACAGTTCGTATACTGCCGAGTTGTTTTTGTTTTACGCAATTTATACGTACAAACTCGCCTTTGGGCTTTAAGGTATGCGCGGTACGCGGTTAGTTGGCTATTGTTGCTCATTAGAGAAGGTAAAAATAAAAAGGCGAAGATGATCGGCGTGTATGCATGCGATTCAGCGGCGTTAATCAATAATCTAAAACGAAGTGCTACATTCATACGTACGAGTATTTAGAGATTGTGGACGGATAAAATATTTGCCATTTGATTTATAAGACAATAATTGCGTCTGTCCGCGGGAAATGTGGAAACCATCGAGAGTCCGAATTCCGAAATGATGCACGTACATACATCTGCATAGGTACATAGTGAATCGTATATACATCTCGATCTCGGCTAGCTATAAATTAAGCTTATAATTTATGTATGGTATTATTTTATGTACCTTCGAGGTGGTAGCTGAGTAGCTTGGGTGGCGTACTCATCACTATTTATTGTACGACGATATGTAGTCGAAATGTATGCTCGGTGTTATTACTCCTATGTGTTGTTTTTTCGGATGTACTTTTTAGTTTTGCTAATTGATAGAAGATGAGAGAGAAATGGAAGATGTGGCGTCGAGTCGAGTTCGTATATCGATAGGGCCCGCCAGCGTATACATTAAATTAAAAATCAATTGGCATTTTATTGATTTAATCGAAGCGCCGAGCCGCGGCCGGTGTATTTAAATTGGGCTTTTATTACAGACGGTCTTTGATGAGATCCGCCTTATCGTGATGATGGAGGTGGATCTGGCGTGGTTTCTCCAGTATTGCAGGTATGGTGTCGTGGTTGGATTTTTTTTCTGGGGTATGCGGTTACGAAATGCGAGATTTTCGTGGTTCGAGTGTGGTTTTGGTGATTGGTGTGGTTTGATGTAGGGTCGCAAGTTTTGATTAAATAATCGAGATTATTCCAGTTTTTATGTTGGTACGTTTTGATGGAAAAATCAATAAAGTGGATAAATGATGTATTATGGAAGATCTACAATTTGTTTCATCTTATGCTTTGCATCTCATCGCACATCACTCTTGCGTGTAGTTCTGAATAAAGATCAAGATCGCGTTTTTAATCGTTGTCCTTTTGTCCCCTGGTACTGAATCAACTTTCTTCTGATGTTTTGATGATTGTCGTGCAACCTTGACCCTTTGGTGCCCTTGAGAAAGCTGCTGGATGAAATTCCAATATTTTCAGCTCGTTAAAATGTGCCAAGTGTTTCTTTTAGAAATCTCGAAAAAAATTGGCCTCGAGAAAAATTCATTTCGGAAATACGAAATTTTGATTTGAAAAAAAATCAAAATTTCAAAAAAGTGGAAAAAAGATTGAAAATTTGATTTTTTTCTGTCTCAAATTTGAAAATTTTGCACCTCGAAGCTTGGTAACATATCTACAAGTGAAAAGAAAAATTTTGGGCGAAAGTCGTCAAAATCGACCATTATAAGAGGCTAACGAACTATCACAAGAGTATTTCAAAAATAATTTAATATATGCAGATCGGGGGAGGGGCAGCTCGTAAATTTGATGAACATCCTCCTGAAAATGTTACAAAATTCTGAAAAAAGTGCTGAATTTTCTGTAATGAGGATGTTACTTCGAACGAAAAAATTGAAAAAATTTGGAAGGGTATCAGTGTTATAAGAAAATATAAAAAAAGTGGTGGAAAAAGTGATAGAAAAGTCATGAATTTCCAAAAAAAAAAATCCAGTTAGACACCTTGTCATACATTTGAATGATTTTCATTTCAGTTAAAATGCCTCCCTCTCCATTTTTAAATGGTAAATGTAAAGTTAGTATTTCTCTCATGAAATTTTCCAGTTTAAAATTAGCACATAAAATTACGTAATCAAATTTTCAAAACGAATGCAATTGGATTTGCCATCTAAAACGCAGTGCTTTTAAATTCACAACGAATAGGTACAATACGTACGCTGAATTTACTCCACGGTGCTGTAAACAGACGAAGTATTATAATCATCGCTAGCAAAATTAAATCGACGCTTTCCACAAACAAAATGCGAAATTGCTTCTGAAAAATTACTTCGTACACGTTTCGGCGAAAAATAGAGGGAATTGCGAAGTTCCCAGAATCATATTCGGTTTCACTTGACGCGTCGAAAGAGCAGGACATAGAGTAGGGAATGAAGAAGAAGGCGACGGTAATTAAGACGTCAAGTTGAGAAATGCGTACTGCTTAAAAACCATAAGGAGAAACGCGTAGAGAAAGATTCGCAACGTCGAGTAGTTAGAATCGGAGTTATTAAATTTTTGGGGCGAAAACGGAGCGTTGTTTTCTTTAAATCTTGTCTACTCCTACTCAAGTCGAATACGAAGCGAACGTGACTCGACTCTGGGCCGGAAACGAACGACTGGCGGGTCCGGATGGCTGGAGGATGAAAAGTACATTGAGTTGTCGTTTGAGAATCCAAAGGCCTGGCACGTTAGTCCGGGTAAGCTTCAAGGATATAGTACGTCGAAACGGCGGCATCGGCAGGGATTTTACAACCGATCGTAAAATAGTTGGAAAAGGCGAATGCGAATACCATACGGTGTTTGGTCGTAGATGGAAACGTGGGCGGGGAGAGCGCGGTGCTATTATGTCGGCGGATATCATCTTTAAACGGTTATTTTCGCGACATTTTCCATCATTTGCAAGTAAAATACCAACTCCCCGGAGGTCGACGTGTATTCTGCGTGAAAATATCCCCTTAGGCGTTGTTGTTACTATTACCAGCTATGCTAAAGGTTAGAGGTATGCTGGTATTTGCACGAGGGCTTTTTTCTCTCGCTGTGTAGTTTTCTCTCGATTGCTGCTGCAAAGGTATGCAGAGGTACTTTGAAATACTCGATGATCGTTGGCGTACGTTCGAGCATCTACGAATCCCAAATCTGGTGAATAATTGATATGGTAATACAGCCTCGTGAAGAGGTGCTGGCGACAGGGGAGGTGCACAGTTGAGCAAATCTTTTCAACTCGCACGTTATTATCGGTTGTTGTAAATTTTAAAAGCCACGTATTCTAGGCATCGTACCAAGTTTAACTTGATTTAGTATTTACATCCCTCGGCGAGCCGAATTCTAACGCGTAAGATTGGAAACACATTAGCTAATTACCGAGTATACTTTATCGCCGAGCCAAGATCTACGGTTTGTTGCGAATACGCCTTAAGGTGAAATTTTCTCTTTGATTTACAACGCCGCGTGGTGCTGTTTTAAAGAGGTCTTAATTACATTCGCGGAAAAGGGTGTTTTCTTCTCTTCTTTTTTTTCCGTTATCGAGGGAGTCGATAAGATGCCAATTTGATTATCGCGCGGTTTACTGTTGAAGATTATATCACCATTAAAGGTGGTAGGAAGGGAGGGTTGAAAATGTATGTTGATGGCTGATTTTTTTTTTTTAGCAGTGACGAAGGGAGTAATGTAGCATAATTCTTTACACTTTGATTTGGTGAAATCGGAAGAGGTGATGGTGAAAAGAAAATTTAACAAGCTCTTCTATCAACTTTTCCTTCGAAATATTCAATGCAGCTGGAAAAATCGTTGATATGGCTTTTAAATTTGGGGTAATTTTTCCTGAAGATTTTCAAATCGTCTTGGGTAAAAAAATTCCAAATCTGCATAAAATTTCTTATGGCATGAAAATCTTTCTTCCGAACTCATTACAATTTGGTCCATAACATTGTAAAAAGTTTCAACTTCAAATACCTTCAATGGCGTACCAATAACTCCAGTATCAGTTCCCAGTTCGCCTAGCATTCTTTTAACTTTTTTAATTCGTTTTTTTGGTAGCTCGGTTTCCAGTTCTACATCAATGTTGGTATCATCCGACGATTCATTAAGAAATTCTACAAAATTATCAGCGGCTTTTACGATTTGCGAGAAATTGGATCTAAATTTCTTTAAGGAAGAAATAGTTGAGGGTCTCCAAGCTTGTACAAAATCGAGGTTTTTTGTTTGTAAGTAATCTGAAGAAGGAGTCGTAAATTTAAAAATTTCCAAGATCATCGCAAGTAAAATAGTTTTATAGGAACAAAATTGTTTCAATAATGCTTCTGCATCGTTACGAACTTTTACATTATAGTCAGAGCTTTGGGAAACGTAGTATAAAGACCGAACTACAGCACAAAAAAACAATATTTTTTTCGAGATTGTTGTGCTTTTTCGTCATCTAAGAGCCATATATCAAAATGTCCAAATATTTTAACTGCAGCATCATTCTTACTGCGCCATCTTGTAGCGCCAGTGGCTTTTAGTTGTAACGGGACGTTGCCTTCTTCAATCTTGCAATCTTTATAGACAGCCAACCGTTTGTATGAGTCTTTGAAAAAAACGCACGTTTCTTGAAGAGCGTTGAAGAACGTTATTATCGAAGTCGAACATTGTACTGTATCTTTAATAACCAAGTTCAACACATGGGCATAACACCATGTATGCATATGACTTGGTAGCATTTCTCTTATATGTGTTGTGACACCATGATATTGTCCGGACATGTTTGCAGCTCCATCAAAGGAATCAGCAATACAGTTTTCTAACAAGATTTCATTTTCCACGAGCGAGTCCTTCAAAGTATTAATTAAGTGTAACCCAGTGGTAGTTGTAACGTGTTTCAGTTCATATACCCGCCCTTGTACTTTGATATCACCGATTTCTGAATCGACGCCGACATACCTCAAAACAATTACGCACTGGTCTCTGGAACATATGTCCATAGTAGTATCCATTGATACGGAATATTGTTTTGCTGGCTTCACTTCAGTAGCAATTTTTTTCTAATTTCATTGGCTATTTCAGTTATTATACTCAAAATCGTATTTTTACTCAAAAAAGTAACGAAACCACCACGACCAACCTTTTTTGAAGACTCGTCTTCAGAGCAACTTTCTTCATTTTTATTACTTTTTGCTATGGTCCTTTCAACATGTAACTTTGTTGCTTGCAATGTAAAAACTCCGACGTTGATGACGTGTTGGACCAAATTTTTTATTGTTTCTTGCAAGGAATCGTTTTCTTTCGTCAGTCTCATCAACCATATTCGCGTTATTGCTACGTTGATCCTTCTTTATATCTTTTGAGATTCTTTTTTGATGTCCTCTTGTGCTATTTGTTCATTTCCGGACCATAGGTCACATAACCGCATTGTTGCTGCGCTGAACCATAACTGAAGGTGTCAAAAAGATTTTTATTTAACTGATACTTTTAATTTCTAATTTAAATCTGAACCTTTTCTTTACATCCCGGCACACATATAAATGAAAACAATTAGAGACTTTTTATTTTTTTCCCAATGCGACCACGCATTACATTACGACTGAATTGGTTTCGCTGAAAAGTATAGTTATTCGATGTTCGTATGTTTCCTACGTTTTTTATACAGGGTGTCCCATGGCTATGACTTTCCTTCCAACTTGGAAGTAGGCAATCCATCCTGAGTACAAGTAGGTATGTTTGCCTACACGGAAAAAAAAATACATAGTAAAAATTACTAAAAAAAATAGTAGTTGGGGAACAGTCGGTCAAAATAGTAAAAATTACTATGTATATAGTGAAATTTACTTCTAGGTATAGTAAAAAATACTATGTAAATAGTACTTTTTACTATAAATTTTACTATAGTAATTTTTACCACATATATAGTAGTTTTTACTATTTTTTACCATTTTTGTAGTAATTTTTACTATTTTTTACTATTTTTGTAGTAATTTTTACTATTTTTTACTATTTTTGTAGTAATTTTTACCATTTTCTGCGACTGTTCCAAACCTACTATTTTCTTTTGTAATTTTAACCATGGAATTTTAGAGATGAAAGTGCAGTTTTCAAAAATTAAAAAAATAAGGTTGGGATTTCCCAATCTGATTTTAGTTTTCATTTTAGATCTATCCTGGTCTGGGTGAACATTTTAAACTCATCATATGATACGAAAATTTTCCTACCTATACCTCACCAGGATTCGAACCTAAGACCCTAAACGTTCCTATACCTAACGCTTAACCGATGGGACCACGAGTACACTATGTGTATCAGTACATTGAAAAAGTATAAATGCGTTTTATCAAAAGAGGTGTCACTTTACTTTTTTTATCCTTTGATGCTCAATTTTTTCTCACTCAAACAAATACGTACTTTCTTTTCTTCGAAAATAGTTTTCTCAAAAAAATTTCCAAGTTTTTTGTACCACACCCTTCAAAAAGTTCTAAAAAACTACTTTTTTGGGAAAATTTTTTCATTTTATTTCGCTAGGTAGATTATATACGTTATTTTACGAAAATATTTTTTTGTTAATCAAGTAATAAGAATTGAAATCAACTTTGTGATACCGACCCAAGTTTCAAGCAACTTTTGGAATATTGACGTTTGACAATTTTGTAAAACATTTGAAAGAAAAACAATTTTTTTTTTATTTTCTTAAAAAAAAAACCGCATTGGCGCATACGAGAAATAAAACATGCAACCGAGACAGAAAACAGGACAAAATCAAGAACGTTTATACTAAAACGTCTTAGAAAGTTAGAATGTATAGACCCCATCATCTAATAGTAGATACTAATTACTACAAAGTTGGTAAATTTTACCATCTTCAATAGAATGTTTTAATATGTTGCAGAGTACTTATAACTTAAAAGAGTAGTATTTTTTACTATAACTGATAGTGAGTGAAAATGAAGTGCGAATTTACTACAGTCATTGGTAGTTTATACCTTATTGATAGTAAAATTTACTATATTCATGGTATTATACTTATAAAATTACTATTT
>FIZU01043072.1:0-15362 GCA_900064475.1 Pseudococcus longispinus | reverse complement strand
TAACTTGAGCAACAAGACGTGCTTAGTGAGCACCTTCTATGCACCCGAAGAATACCAGCTTCTTCAAGATGGTTCACTTTACATTAAAGCCTACGATTACGTTTTTCCTCATGATGAATATACCAACAAGACGGGAATTCCAAACAAAATATACGTTTGCGGTACAGAATTACCTATGTCAGAAGGAGATAAAATGCTTTTCAACATCAGGAAAGTCTTGACTGAAATATTAAATAAATTTTCAATTTTTTTCCTCATCTTATACTTGGCAACGAATACGAATAAACAAAACTTGCATAGTTCGCTCAACAAAATCATAGTTTCTTTTTGTCTCACTTTGCTACTCGCTCATTTGGTATTTGAAATAGGTCAGGTGCAGACGTCATGCAAAATAACAGCCGCACTTCTTCATTACTTATTACTGAGCGCTTGTACATGGACTTTAATAATATCTTATGATTTTTGGGAAGTCATTTGTCTTTCGTCGGTGAACATTGAAAAACTAATTGACTTAACTCAACTGATACGTTATTTACTCTATTGCTTCATTGGTTGGATTGCTCCTCTATCTATTATGGCCGCTTCCCTATTTTTTGAACTATCTCTAAGAGATACCATCGCTTGCCCTTTTAAGCCTGGTTATGGAAGACTGGAGCAATGTTTCATTGCTCAGTACTACCCCATGCTGTTCTTTTTTTATTTCCCCGTTTGCTTCATTGTTAGCTGTATAATTTCCTTATTTCATAACATTTTTTATCACATTTATGTAAAGACGTGTAAAAATATCAGATCCGTTACTCCAAATAATCACTACACGTTTTTTATGAAATTTATACTGACTATGACGCTAACATATACACTAGGTTTACTGGCGATGTACTCTAATTCGGAAATCATCAAATTCTTCAACTATATTTCACTCTCATCCCTAGGTACCCAGGTGTTTTTCGTTTATGGTTTCAAAAAAACCATGCTCACGACAATGTACGACAAATATAAAAACAATTCCATTGTTCAGCAAACCAAAAGCGTTTTTTTCAATGTTATCGATATAATTAAATGTCCCACTTTTCGAGCTTCTATTTCCATCAGCCAGCCCCTACCCACAGTAGAACTTCAACCTCGCATGTAGGTGCTTTTGAAAAATAAATTTTTCACAGCATTTGACTCGCTTACATCTACGATTTTATTAATACTCATTAAAACCCACCTACTTCAAAATTGTGACCGTCATGAGAAGACTAGGTTAGTGTCTAAAAATGTCGAAATGGATTAATGACCAGCAGGCCTAATAGTAAGTAGGTATCTAACTACTTAGTTCTCATCATACCGAATTCGCCTGAAAAATTCGCAAACGAACCAAATTTGATCCAAAATCGAACTCTTTTTTAAATTTAATTTATTATAAATAGGTAGGTAATTAGGTACTTAATAAGTATATCCACATCGTAAAATTATACCCCGGTCCCCGATGAAACGAAAATATTCACGGCCATATTTCTCTGATTTTACACATTCATCGAGCAGATATTGAAAAAATATCAACATTTATTACTTATTCGTTTGTGGTTTTTCTTTGGCAAAATGCCGCGTTTTCTTTTATGAAATTTGTACTATTTGTACTTAATTAGTGTAAAATTTACATTTCTTGATATCCTATCAATAGCTAATTTAAAGCGCTGTAGCTATCTAAATTATAAGTAAGATCGTTAACAAATAAATGACGTTGATCAAATCATTATTTTTATGCTTTCATCTCATTCGTTTTCAATTCTTTGCACATCATCAAACTTCGATTTAAACTAAACAGTTGTGTTTTCACCTAGTGGTGGAAAATTAAAAATTCAGTTGGTTACCTACATTGAAACTAGAATACATGAAAAGAAAACAAGTCGCAAAAATCGAAAGAACGTGTTTAGTTTTGAATATTTACATACTCGTATGCACATCGGTTCTCCTGATGAACAGTAGGTAAATTATACGTTTGCGGAGAAGAAAGAGGAAAATAACTCTTCAGATGAATTTCAAGTATGTAATTGAAAATTAATAATTAGTTCATTTATTTAGGTATATATGAATAAGCTACCCGTATAATGTATTGTTACGATTCATGCCACTCGATGCATTGCATTTATAATTATGTATCTACTATAGTTGTACATCGTTACACATAGGTAGGTAAATATGTACTTATCTATCTACATGGTATTCGTATTTGTGATTCCTTGACTTCCTTGTTTTAAAAAATCTGTTTTATCAAAATTTATGAACTGTTTAAAAAATTTTGTAATAAGTGTCAATAAAACGCTGGCAGGTGACTTTTTGGATTAGGAAAATTTAAAAATTCTGGCTTTTTGAACTTTGAAATTTTTAGACATCCGACTTGAAATTCTTACTTTTTGACTTGGAAAATTCCAGAGATTCTGAATTCTGAGGTTTTAGACTGGTGGTTAACCAAAAAATGTGATTGGGTTTTTGTATTTGAAAATTTTTCAAGGTGGGTAGATCCTTTGGGACTACTGGGGACATCCTAAAATTTGTGTAGGCCTAATGAGTTTTAATATAACGCTGATGCCTTTTTTCCTCAAAATTTTCGCCCTCACTTTGCCTGAACACAATTTTAACAAAATAATGACTATTTCCTGAAATATTACCCAAAAATCACGATTTTTTCTCACCAAAACTCCCCTCGAATATCTGCCTACACTACTGCTGGCTACCAAATATTTCGAAGAAATGAACATAATTTACTCGACTGCGATAATTTTTGTAAAAGTAAATAATTTGAATTTATTTTAAAAATCCTTCTTTAAAAAAATCTGTTTTTTTTTTTGTCTTAAAAATATGAGCACTTCAACACTCCTCTTTCCTTCACCCAGTACTTCAATTTTTATGGGTTTTTATCCGGAAAAGCCATATATTGATTAAGCAAAATCACAACTCCCACACCCCATTCAAAACACATGCTTCTTATGAGATGGTAATAAATAAACATTTTTTTGAAAATGTAGGTATGCTTGTTCTTTATGTTTCTAGGGATACTGGATTGTATATTTCAATTCTGCTAATTTTGTCCTTGGTATGTGGCCAAAATCACGAGCAAAATGCAGCAATCAATGAGATACAGCTAACAATAGAAAATGATACATCAAAATCAACATTGACCCCTTTGGAAATGTAAGTCAGTCAGTGCATGTTGTTCTTTTTGTAGTATTACAACAACTTTGAAGTCGAGCCGAAGGCGAACAAGGATAGTTGAAGTTTTCAGATTTGTGCCTTCAAATTCCTGATAGTATTTTTAAGCCGGGAACTGTCTGTTTCAAAATCTCTTCACGAACATAGGATGCGTAGTCAATTAAATTGAAAGTCAATAGGCAGGGGGGAAAATACTGAGAATGGATTAGGGGAAAAGGTCCAGGCCCGCACTTTTTCAAAAAAAATTCTGGAAATATGTGGTAATACTGTTACCACATATCAACAAAACTGTCCATGGCCTAGTAGACCTTTTCCCTTAAGTAAAATGCTCTTTCCGAAATTTCCGAATCAGTTTATGGGATTATTTTAGGCTACAGATAATAAATAATACCCAGGTACCCAACATTACGTATCCAGGTATAACCTTTTTGTGAACCTCAAATCAAACCAAAACATATCGTGTGAACTTTAAATGAGATATCTTTTCAATTCAATCCCATGAGATGGTGCAATGTATGAGCATATGGATTGATGACTTGGGTCTTAAAGAGATGAATATTTTTATAAAACGTTTATTAAGAAAAGAATCTGGCATCTTGATGAAAAAATCAATAAAACAAGGAATAACTGCACTGATGTAGGTATCAATTACCTATCAATTCATTTTACAGCTGTTGATCTGTAAAGATTACTGATAGATTTAAAAAAAGATTTACATCAGATCAGCGTTGCCAACCCTACTGATTTAGCAGTAGATCTACTACTTTTTCGGGGGTTTTGAAAAGGCTACTGCTTTTCTACTGATCTACTGATCATTTCTACTGAAAAATCAAGAAAAACTACTGATTTATCTAAAATCTACTGATATTTGTTTAAAATTATGAAATTTCAGGTTTTGAATCCAATTTTTTGCAAAAATTTTCGCCCTCGCTTCGCTCGGGCTCAAAACATTTTGCCATTTTAACAAAATAGGGCCCACGTAAAATTTGTTGTCCCTGTCGCTGAAATTTGATGAGAAGGGCCTGGTTGTAATCATACTTGTAACTCGAAACTCCCTTACATTTTGCATTTTAGTTTTTGTTTTTCAATTTTGATTTTTCAACATCAATCAATTTCACCTTTTCATACCAGCGCTGGGAATTTTCAACTTTTATTTAATGAAATTTGCTGTGCTTAGGAGTGTTATTAATACCACAGGTAAATTATACGTCTATATTTTGGCTAGATGGATACTCATTCATTTACCGGCAATTTTTCACTGGTAATGTGTTATAATATTGCCACAAACTTAGCTACTGATTTCTACTGATTTTTCACGCTGGTTAACACTGATTTCTAGACGTGCTCGGTTGGCAACGCTGCATCAGATTTTGATTAATGTCCACTTGATTAAAAATTAACTATCTCTTTAGAGACATTTTTAGATGATAAGTAGTCAAAATATTCGCTACATGGGTATACTTCGTATAGGCTTACATTTATAAATTTTACTCGAGTATAATTATTCGTTAACAAATCATATTTTTCTTTCATCCCAACAAGGAGATGGACAAACTCCGAGGGGAAAAGGCTAGAATCCGATTCCGATTTCAAGTTCACTTGAAAAGCTCGATTCACAGTCACAATTCCGACAAAGACTAAATCAATCGATTTCGATTCCGATTCCTAGAAGGTGGAATCGCAATTCTATCTCGATTCCATTTCGAATCCACTATTTTTTAATTACAGAAAAGTTAGAAAACTAAACTAAGTATGTACATTTGACCTAAAATTTCTTTTTTTTCAATTTCATAATTATCAATTTTAAAAAACAGCCAATTATAGAACAAATTTCGAAAAGCTAATGAAAACACACTTCATAAAAGTGACAAAGAAGAAAAGAATCGAGACAGGCATCCCGATTCCATCTATGATTCCGATATTTTATCGAATCGTAATTCCCTCGATTCCGATTCCAAAAATGAATGAATCGTCGATTCCAATTCCGGAATCGATTTTGAAAGTAATCGAGCCTTGTCCATCTCTGATCCCCACCGCTACGCTACTTAACCTATTGTAACAAACGAACGTATTTCAGAATATGCAATCACACAGAAACCTGCCAACTCTATGATAAAATAAAAATCGGTGAAGATAAATACCGAGATTTACGAACTAGGAAATGCATGTGCGATGAAGAATGTCCCAGGTATGGAGACTGCTGCAAAGACTCTACGTATTATAACACACCCAGCCTGGAAAATTCTCCATTCACCTGCGAGCGTACAGTCTTCGACGATTATACTTACATGGTGACTAAATGCGCGCCAGATTATACCAATAATTCCAGAGTAATTGAAAAATGTCTCACAACAAACCGCACAATCCTAGTTCGAAATTTTTTACTCCGCTTGCCAGTGACCAACGTATTGACAAAAATCACCTATAAAAACGCTTTCTGTGCAATATGCAATTTCGAGTTGAACTTCGATTTTTGGCAGCCAGTGTTTCAATTTGAATTTGAGAAACATGATGTCGACATAATCGCACAAAACACTTCGGAGCCTACTCGTTCAGACAAAACTCGCAATGAAGTTGTTGATGGCAATGCAGTATTACAAAATATGAAATTAGATGAAAATCGAGATGAGCTGATATCACAAGTTGACGGTTCAACATATTTATGCAACATGATTCCCGATGTGCCTGCAAAAGTAGCATCAGCTATTCGTTATTGTCTATCTCCTTTAAACGATCGATCATGTTCAGATTGTGAAAAACGCACTCCCACAAATAGCTGTATCGCGGATATCAACTTTGATTATAGTAAAATCCTATTACTCGACGAAAGCACTACTTATTTACCTAAAATTGACTCGTGTAACGATGTACCAGCAAACATCAGTAATAGAGATATATTCTGTCCACCGATAATGAAAATAAATAAACCCATACCTCTACCTTCTGACATAGAGGGATGTTTCTTCAAGAACACCGAAAATAATAGGGAATGCTTAGTAAGCACGTTCTATGCACCCGAAGAATACCAGTTTCTTGAAGATGGTTCAGTTTACATTAAAGTATATGATTACGCTTTTCCTCCCGATGAATATACCAACAAGACGAGCATTCCAAACATAATATACGTTTGCGGTACAGAAATACCCATGTCAAAAAAAAACAAAATGCTTTCCAATATCAGAGAAGTTTTGACCGAAACATTAATAAAATTTTCAATTTTTTTCCTCATCCTATACTTGGCAACAAATGCGGATAAACAAAGATTGCAAAGTTTACCCAACAAAAACTTATTTTCGTTTTGCCTTACTTTGCTACTTCTTTACTCGGTATTCGAAATGGGCCAGGTGCTGTCATCTTGCAAAATAACAGCCGCACTTTTTCATTACTTATCATTGAGCGCCTATACTTGGAGTTTAGTGATATTTTATGATTTTTGGAAAATCATTTGCCGTTCGTCAGTGAAAATTGAAAATTTAGCTAACAAAACCCACCTGAAACGTTATTTACTTTATTGCTTTATCGGTTGGATTTCCCCTCTGTCCATTATGGCCGTTTCCATATTTTTTGAACTATCTCCAAGAGACACTATCGCTTGCCCTTACAAGCCCGGTTATGGAAGACTGAAGCAATGTTTCATTGCTCAATATTACGCCAAACTGTATCTATTTCTTTACCCAACATTCGCCTTGTTTTTTGTTACAGTCGCCTTATTTGCACGTACTTCTTATCATATTTACATAACCAAGCGTGAAAATATCAAATCCATTGCTCAGAATAATTACTACACGCTTTTTATTAAATTTGCATTGACGATTGGTTTATCCTGGGCGATGAGTATATTAGTGACGTTCACGGATTTAAATTTATTCAAATTTCTCTACGTCATTTCATACGCATCATTAGGTATCCAGATGTTTTTCGTTTATGGTTTCAAAAAAACTTGGCTCACGAAAATGTGCTACAACCATAAAAACTATTCCATTGCCCAGCAAACCAAAAGCATTTTTTTCAATATTACTGATAGAATTAAACGTCCCAGAGCTTCCACTTCCATCAACCATCACCCCATACCTACACAAGAACTTCAATGTACCATGTAGGCCTCTAGGGGCTTTTGGAAAAGAAAATTTTCACAGTAATTGATTCGCTCGCTGCAGCGATTTTATAAATAATCCCTAAATTTATAAGAAAATCGATTGTATCCGGGTGTATAATTAATACTCAACCAGCAGAGGTGTAAAACGTTTTTCGCTCTTCATTGAATCATATTTTAATGTGTTTTTTTTATTTTACTTTTTAGCGCAAATTTTGTTAAAGTTGAATGATTAAAAGTTAAATTTAAATTGATTACCATTGAATTGAGTACCTACCGAGAATTTTTTATATTGCTTCACTACTTGTTGGTTATTAATTAGAAACCGGATAATAAGTATAAGAGTTAATAAGATACGATATCATTTAATTTAGGTATATAAACCATTGCAAATTTTTTTGAACCACCCCTTCCTTCACAATTGTGACCATCAAGAGAAGATCACGTTAGTGTCTACAAAGTTCAAATGAGTTTATTAAAGGAAAGAGTACCTCTACCTAGTTCTCATCATACCTATGATACAGCAACGTGACTTTCAATAAAAAATTGAAACTTTTTGGTCGATGCAGCCTTACGTTCTTGATAGCTGGAAGTTTCCGCAGAAATAATCGGTTCCAGAAAATAATACAGCGAAGAAGTAAGTACGAGTATATTGAAAACTGCAACCGATTGTTCTGTAAAATTTATTATTTGCTTCTAGTTTTCTCAAATAGGGTCACAATTTTTAGAAAATTTTCAAATTTTTTCAAAACTGTTAAGAATTTTTAATTTTAATCACCTTTATGTAATTTTTAATGTTATATATTATTTTGAATAATTAATTTATACAATGTGCTCCAGCAGAAGTGCTCCGCCTTCAAACCAGAAATGCAGCTAGCCAAATCACATAAGTGCATGCATGTTTGCCGACTCCAAGATTTAAAGGGGTAAAGTTATGCACTAATAATGGCGATTTTTCAAACCGTTTCAACTTCTCTAATACTTGTTAAGCTCTATGAAATGAGTGAAATTACTCTTTCAATTTTAGAATTAGGCAAAAAATGAATATACTCGTAGATAATTGATTTTGTAGAGCTTAAAAAGTTCCACAAGACAGTTTAAAAAAATTGACGATCTATATTATCAGATGAGTTATAACGTTCTGAAAAAATCACCATCATCAGCGCATAACTTTGTCCCCAAAATCTTGGGGTCGGCAAACATACATACACTTATGTGGTTTGGGTAGCTGCATCTCTATTCTGAATGCAGTTTACTCTTATCGGAGCACCCTGTACAACTTTTTAAATATTTTCGACATCACTCAAAGACAATGAATTTTTGAAATAAGTTGAGACTTTTTGATATGTTGTTTTTTGCATGTTCTTACGCTGCATCACTTCAATATTTTGAACAACTTTTCATTCCGTTAGACTCTACTGATCGTACTCAATTAATAAATAGTTAATTATTTAAATTTAGTGCAAAGTTCTCATTATTAAACTGTCGTAATGCTACAAATATATGTATTTTATACCGTTGATAAAGTTTTATTTTTTACGAGCTTACTCATAGTTACCGTATGTTAACGTTTGCATCAAATCAAATTGTTATTTTACGTCTTGATGATTTGCGCATTATACAAATATAATTTTTTGAATGATGAATTACACTCTAAAAAAAATTCAACAGAAGAACATTGTTCTTAACACCGGTAAGTATTCGTGCATACTTTGAAACAAAAAATTCAATTCACCCATTATTCCTTAATATAGATTAACCCAGCATAACGCGCCTTGATTTTCAACAACACGTCACAACAACAAATTGTAGAAACATGAGCAATTAGATAACATAACATACCATACGAAAAATGCAAAACTGCAGCACAACATATGTCCCCAAAAATTAATTTTCTCAAATCATTGTCATTGAAGTTCCGAAACTAACCAGGTAGGTAGTAATTATATAATGATAGATAATTAAAACCGCGTGCTCGTAGTCTTTGATTTTACAGAAGCTGAACCACTATAAATAACAGCAACATAGGTAATTATTGCAAACGAAGAAAACAAGTTATTTAGACATAGACACTAGACATTCATTTTGTTTCTAGTTTGTGCAGGTACAGTGATATGTCTATCTAAATCCCAGATGCTCATAAAAGTTACAACTGCAATATGTGATTCGAAAAAAGAATGTTCAATGCCATGTGAGTACCTAGAATTTTTTTTTCTTTAAATTTTGGAAACTTATCAAAATATTCAAAAGTTTGAACTGTGAATAATAATTTGCCTCATTGATATGATTTTCTTCGTACGTATTATCGTTCAAATAGTGTAGGTAATTGAGTACGTAGTTATCAGGTGATAGTTACGTATTAAGTATGTACAATCGATTGCGATACCCTTGATCGAAGAATTTCCTCCGGGTGCTATTTTTAATTTCAAAAATAGAACGTATCTACCGAATAATTTTGACGCTTAATCGATTTTATAATATGTCATCATTCTTTGTTCATATACGCAACAAATTATGAATTATATCACTTATTTTTTGCAAATAAAAATTAATCGAGATAATATTTGTTCACAGGCTTAAAAAATCATGCTTGATAATACTTCTATTACACTGCAGTGTCGCTCAACATGAAATCACAAATGTGAATCAATCACCAGAACCAAAAATTTTGACAACTTGGACCCCAACTTCACAAAAAATGTAAGCCAATAATCCCAATTCACTCTACAAACAATATAACTACAGTATTAAACTCATTTCCATCATTTTTTCATCTAATAGGATTTGTAATGAAACCGACAGCTGCCAATCTGGCAATACGGAAGATCAATACGATAATCCTCAAACAAGAATATGCATGTGCGATGAACAATGCTCCATTTACGATGATTGTTGCACAGATTCCGAATACATTGGGCTTGGCAAAAAAGACGAAAAATTCAGCTGCTTTGATACACCCGACGATGGATATATTTACATGGTATACAAATGTCCTTTGCATTATAAGGATTTCGGAATCATCAACAATTGTGAAGCAACACATAAGACTGATCTCACGAGTGATATGCTATTACATACTCCGGTAACCAGCGAAACGAAAAATATTACATTTAAAAACGTATTTTGCGCTATTTGCCACGAAGAAATACATTTCGAGTTTTGGAATATCGCCCTTCACTACGAATTAACGAATGCTCGGAATGTAAAAGTAATTCCACAAAATTTCCCCGTGATTCGATCAAATTTCCAAGCCACGTTGGATTTAATATTATGTAATTTAAGAACTAACCAAAATCGTACTAAATTAATATCCAAAGTATACGGATCGTATTACGAATGCGATTTAAAAATCAAAATGCCAAGTCGTTTAAATAATACTAAAAGGTATTGTCGTTTATTTGATAACCAATTAGATATTGAACAAGAAACTCCCCTATGTTTACACTCGAATCTCCATAATACCATTGAAATAATTTCAAACACTTTTGAAATCAAACTGAATAATTCGCTTTTACCAAAATCAAATCACTGCGTCGATATACGGAACGATAGCAAAATCTACAGCACGATTTGCTCTCGACGAGCACCATCTTTCTCGACGAATAAGGATCGAGATAATGAATATTGCTTTTTCAACACATTAGATGGAAAACCATGCTTAGTAAATTTGTGGTTAAAAGAAAGAGAGGATTTTTATTACGTCGACAACGAGACAATATTCGTTGGAAAATATAACTGTAAATTTAACCTAGATCAATGGATTCGTGAAATCGATAACGATAAAGAAATATTCCTCTGCGGTACAGAAATACCCGTTTCCGATAAAAGAAAATTCTACAACAAAATTAACCACCTGATAACCGAAGTGTTGGTCAAATGTTCCATTTTTTTCCTCATCATTCATTTAATATGGAGCGCGAATGATAATAAATTGCAAAGTTTACCCAATAAAATAATGTATTCGTATTCGTCGACGTTACTGGTGATCTATATATTTTGGGATATGGAAGACCGGCTACCATCTTGTCAAATTTTAGCTATACTTTTACATTACCTAAGCTTAAGTTGTTTCACGTGGCTTTTGATAGCTTCGTACGATTGTTGGCTAGTCATTTGTCATTCGTCGGCGAAATTTCAAACTTTTGCTCGAAAATCTCGCCTGAAACGATATTTATTGTATTGTTTTTGGGGCTGGGGGTCTCCCCTGTCGGTAATGGCAATTGCATTGTATTTCGAATTCGCCCCAAATACCAAAGTTCCTTGTTATTTGAAACCAGGGTATGGTAGATTGAAGCAGTGTTTCGTGGGGCAAGAAACACCTTTGAATTATTTTTACCATTATCCCACCGCTGTGATAACTTGCCTTAATATATCGTTTTTTATACATACTTTTTACCATATTTTTAAAAATAAAAGAAAAGATATTACGTCCAATATTCAAAATACTAATTCGTACGTTATTTTTGTGAGATTATCTTTAAACATGGGTATTGTCGCTTTCATGGTCTTATTATGGGCTTTGTATATATTGGTGGTAAAAACTGATTTTGTGTTATTTCATACCATTCAGAACATATTCCAAGCAGCTCAAGGTATTTTTATGTTTTTATTATTCAGCTTGGATAAGAACATGATTCAAAAAATTATCGCCAAGTAAACAAAGAATATTGGAAAAATTTTAAAAGCCTAGATATACCTAATTACACACATTAAACCATCAAATTAATTAAGATGTTTAATTTTAAATAGTAGACATACATAATCAACTTAAGTAGGTAATATTGAACGAAATTTAAGACAACAATGATTAAGTAATTATTTTTCGATGATGTTAATCAACGTACCTACCTAATTATCTAATTTTGAGGGGGGAAATGAATTATAACCCTATAAGCATAACATTGTACGATTATTTCAATTGCGTTTGTAGAAAAATGCATTACCTACATGAGCAGCAGCTATCTGGTCCAATAAGAATGCTGAAATGCTAACAGGTTTGTATCTTGACGAATACCTACATTTGCAGACCACAATTTAACGATAATCGATGAACTGTCTGCATATTTATACAGAGATGATTACCTAGGCCTATATAACTGGTCCTGGTGTCAGATTTGGAATATTTTCCGTAAAATGAAATTTAATTAAAACTGGAAAATGAAATGCATAGGCTACATCCTTTGACATATAATTTCACATAATCGGAAAAAACTTCGTAAATATAAAGTTCTTTGTTACATTTCAGAATGATTTAGGTGGAAAATCTACTCGATATTTTTTATTATCACTATATCGTCAATGCACTTTTCACTTTGATAAAATGAGATGCGAAAGCTTACGAGAGTTGACCTTGAAAATGATCTCAAGTTGAAAAATTATAAATCTACTGCGTTATCATTATTTGCATATTTTTTTTACAACTGGAACACAGCGATGAGTAAAGGTAACCACGAACCATTCGAAACGAGTTTTTTCCTAGGTAATTTTCAAGTTTCAAGATCGCGATTAACGGATCAACGATACTTCTATAACACGGATTTCGAATAAAATATCTTTGCTGTTTGGCACAACAAATATTCCTGGTTTTAAATCTTTATGCAACGTTTATCAGGTATTTGTTTATTTATGTGCTACGAGTTATAGCAAAAAATTCATTAACAAAAAAAAATAGGAAAAAACATTTCTCGTAGGGCAACACTGCTCGAATATTTAACATTGAATCAGCAGTCAAAATACAATTAATAACAACATGATGTAATGCGAGTGATTTGAGTAGGTAAATATGTTGATACAACTTTTCATTTTACCTTCTGCTTTCAAAATGAGTAAGGATCATTTGCTTAATAAAAATAAAAGCCATTCAGTGATACGATTTTGAAATTACCTATCTAATTATTGAGAATCGTAATATGAACAAATTTCATCAACTTTCGCTTAGGAATTGAATATAAAATTATTATCTACTATTTTGTCACATAGTTGGCAATTTTCCCTACTTGCCCACACCTTGAAATTTTCCTTCCGTATGTTATGTACCTTTGACTAAATGCTTTCCAAATACTATTTTTTTAATCAAATTTTTTTAAATTTACATATTTAAAAAAAAAAATTGGCTTTGAATTCCTTCAACTTCGAAGAAAACAATTTTTCAAAGCAGAATATTTCTTTCATTTTCTTTGAAAAATGTCATTTCAAAGCGGTTTTACCAAGGTTTCCAAAACCGATGGCTCATTTAATTTCAAAATGGGCAGTGACTATGAAATCTGGGCTAACAAAACGTACCACTCGTACCCAAACATGAGGGTGCTTCCTTTAAATTATGCCTTTATGGTATGTAAAGTTCATTAAACATGTT
Organism: Pseudococcus longispinus; assembly: GCA_900064475.1. NCBI lineage: Eukaryota > Metazoa > Arthropoda > Insecta > Hemiptera > Pseudococcidae > Pseudococcus > Pseudococcus longispinus. The sequence goes on along the minus strand of FIZU01043072.1, from coordinate 1,719 downwards.
TATAGCGGGTAACCCTTTTAGAATTACAGATTTAAAAAAATATAGTCTTGCAAATCAATTGGTAACACACAAAACTTGAAATCTCTGAAAATGGGCAAAGCTCACATATACATAGGTATTTTGAGGTTGAAATCGCCATTTTTTTCCTGACAAATCTGCAACTTGTTTGTCATGGAAATTTGAGACAATTCAATATTAACCAAGAAAAGTCACACATTTGTCTGAATTCTATATTCATGTACAATTTAATCAGGTTTCACCTTGATTTTTCATGTCAAATGACTAATGAGTTTAAATAAATTACCACAACATTGCAATCTCTTGAAAAGTGCAATATTCGTCTTTGAAGTAATTGTACTAGTATTATTGTCATGCAATACCTGAGACTGAGAGCAAATTGGCCATGGAATTTTGAATATATTCACATTTAAAAAAAAGTTGATATGTACTTTACATAACAATTTAGGTCCGAAAATTTGAGATGCAGTCAACACTCACTTTACAATTTTAGGAAATGCTCAAAATTAGAATTATTTATTCCATACTTTTATTTCCTAAGTGGAATTAACTTTATTTTCAAATTTCAGTTTCAAGGTTACATAGGTGAAAAATCGAAAACTTTTCATGAATAATCGGATATGAAACGAAAAAGAGATACTAAAATAATTCAATTTTCCCTGAAAGATGATCTTATGTGTGTTGAGTAAGAGTTCCACCTTTCTAAGGTTATTTAGCATAGCATGCTTTTGCGATGACCAAGCTTGCAAAAAACGTTACGAAATCGAAAATTCCAGCACGAAAATCCGTCTCGAAATTCCGTCATGCTGACTTTCAGACATTTTGTTAGACCTTTTTGGACTTGGAAAAAATGTTGGATTTTCACTGACTTTTTGGACTTGAAAAATTTCAGAAATAATGCTGACTTTTAGACATGTCATACAAACACTTTGGACTTTTTGGAACTGAAAAATTTTAGAAATTATGGTAAGTTTCCGACATTTTGTCAGGCAGACCTTTTGGACTTGGAAAATGACACGGCCGAGCGTACTATCCTGGTACGCCCGCGCATGCGTGTACCTTCCTTAGCCATTTGGGAAGTTTGCACGGAGTGGCTGAACTCTGGTGGCAGTTTTGAAAAACGCCTCAAAACGTAATGATGGTTTTCGTTTACCTGCATTCATATGGAGAAAATGCAAGTTTTGAAATGAGTTTATTAATCACGTAATTAATGGTAAATTTCGACGAAATGTAAAGTTCCTGAAATCCAGACCTGTAGACGGATTTGAAATTGAAATTCCAATTGACTCTGACCATAGCGACGACCCTGTTAAAGTGGCTAGTGAGAAAAAATCAGAGAATGAGACAGCCAAAATTCAACAACCCAGCGTATCAGAAACTCCTCAACAGATCCCTCTCAGGAAGTCGAAAAGGGTGATACGTAAACCGGTAAGGCTAGACATATAATATAGACCGTAATTCAGTGTATTAAATGCCTGTTTTATTATTTTTCTTTTATACTTATACTTATATTTTCTTTTTTTTAAGTTTTTTTTTTTTAAGAAAAAAGGGCATGACACGGCCGAGCGTACTATCCGGGTACGCCCGCGCATGCGTGTACTTCATTGACTTTATAGATATGGACTGCTAGCGATGAATGGGGCCATTGTTAAATTCTGGCTGAACATCCCACCGCGTTCAACAACGAGTTGCTACTTCGTC
>FIZU01043068.1:0-11680 GCA_900064475.1 Pseudococcus longispinus | reverse complement strand
TTTTCATCATATCGAAATATCGATATTTTCATCATATCGAAATATCGATATTTTCGTCATATCGAAATATCGATATTTTCGTCATATCGACATATCGATGTGTCCATCACATGGAAATATCGATATTTTCATCATATCGAAATATCGATATTTTCATCACATCGAAAAATCGATATTTTTGTCATATCGAAATATCGATATTTTCATCATATCGAAATATCGATATTTTCATCATATCGAAATTTTCGTGATATCGACATATCGATGTGTCCATCACATGGAAATATCGATATTTTCATCACATCGAAATATCGATATTTTCATCATATCAAAATATCGATATTTTCATTGTATCGATATATCGATATGAAATTTGAAATATTGATAATTTTTCAACTCTGAAAAGATCCAAAATTTGCTCCGTTTTTTCGAGTTTTTGACCACGGATGCCTTAATTGACTTTTTTCTCCCTTTTTTGCAGGTTAAAATTTAACGTGACAGGAAAAATAAAAAGCATTAGAAAAAGGCAACAAATGTGTTCGTAGTAGAAATCCAAAAAAAACTCCTGCAATTCTTGGTTTTTCCAGGATCATGACAAAATATGTATCGTTATATCGATATTATGTGTCGATATATCGATACGAAATTTCGCCGATATTTGCAGCACTTCAATATGCATTCGTAGCTCATACAATCTTAAATTAGGCAAAAAATGATTTTTAAAAAGTTTGTGTTGTTTTCATACCTAAAAATTTTTCTTTTTTACGATTTTTCGGTTTCAATATGTTTTCTCGTAGCCCCTTCAATTTCAAATTAGGCAAAAAATTAGTTCATCAGTTTTCGCAATAATATCTAGTAAAGTCAAAAATGAAAAAAAAAATCGCCCTTGCGGTTACATTGTTAAAATTGCAATTTTATGACTGAATCTTAATTTAGAGTCTATTAGGGATAAATTTAGCTGTAATGCTATTTTTTCAAGACTCTCCTTCCGGAGGTTCAACCCCTTTTTTCGGAAGTCCTTACACCGGTTTTGGAAAATTTTTCGTACAAAAGTTGTACATTGAGATCTTAGAATTAATTTTAATTATTAAAAAAATTTCGATTGGACCTCTCCCTCTCCTCCAATTTTGCATAATATTTATGAAACTCACCGTTGAACTTCAACTGTACAGCTCGCAGCTACCTCGATGCAACTTTGGCTTACAGTACAGCCAACAGAGAAAAAATAGATTTTGCATTCAAGACTTTCCTTTTTCGAGAGTCCATCCCCTTTCTAAAAAATCTCCCTGTCTCTGTAGATAAGACCCTAATCGAAAAATTTTTCAAACAAAAGTTATAGATCGTGATCTTTGGAATAATTTTAGTCATTACAAAAATTTCGATTGGACCCCTCCCTTTCCTCCAATTTTGCATAATACGTAAGAAAATCATTCCAGTGATTTACATACCTACTTAATATGCATAATTGGAGGGGAGGGAGAGGTCCAATCGAAATTTTTGTAATAACTAAAATTATTCCAAGAATCACAATCTACAACTTTTGTTTGAAACATTTTTCAGTTGGGGCCTTAGAACCAGAGATAGAGGACTTTTGAGAAAAGAGATAGAACCTCAAAAAAAAAAATGGCAAATCAGCTCGATCATTTTTTAGCTAATTTTTTAGAATCGAAATTAGCTATTAAAATTGACTTGACGATGTACCTAAATTTTTGTCCAGAGTAAACACATATGTACAAATCAAATGAAATCATGCAATAAGCCTTCCAAACACGACAACCATCAAAATGAAGATCTTCTGCTGATAACAACAATTTTTCAGCCTCTAGCAGCCTTCTAGGTAATTATTCAAACAAAATAGGTAATTTAATATTTTATCAGACATTTCCCAAGGATGATGGCAAAACGACCACGACACTTTACCTATTCTACACCTTCATCAATTCCATTTCCATTCCATGCACTTAGAAAAATGCACACTTTGTAGTAAAATACCCTCAACAAACGGCAACTTCCGTAATTACATTAAACTATTCAAATCATCGTATGCTGGAGGGAGGGGTACACATCATGAAATGATTAGGAACTCGTTATAATACATTACCCGACCTCATTTAAGCTGCATACTGTCTCGAGTCGAGTAAAAAAATCACCTATATTACTTTCGTTTTCGTTTACCCGAATGACACAGTAAAACCATCTTCCTTACATAATCCAATTTCCAGTGAAAACCCAAAACCTCGACAATATTCTTCCACATCGCACCCTATTGATTACCCTGTATCATTTAGAGATACCACACGCACACGCCAAATGACATTATACCAAAAGAGGATGCATAAACGATATGGCGTAACTTACAACCTTGTTATAATTGTAATTCCAACGACGATGCTAGAAATTTCGCCGATATACGCGAGTTACAATTTTTATCAATTTGCCTTACATAATTTCATTATCGGATTCTTCGACCGAACAACACGCGTAATCATAATCGTTCATACGTACGTACATTAGAAACGAATGTTTTACCAATCTGAATAAATGAACAGTTTGGCATTTGATCAATTTCTAATACGATCGTCTCGCGTGAAGACCTTAGCCTATTATAGTGTCCGTGAATGGACCGATTACCAAAATCAATTACATATTTTTCACCGAATGCGACCACGACTCCGACTGTGTCCATAAATTTACGATATGAAATTTGAACTACATAACGTAGACTTGCACACAGCCGTAGAATATATTCAAATTAAATCACTTCGCGCCAAATTAATCTCTTCATATGGAAACAAAATATGGAATTTACGTAGGCGATTCTCACAGCTGAACTGGTTTCCAGATCGAAATAATTGTTTCGAGAGCGAGAAAGTGTTTGAAATGATGACTAAAGAATTTGGGGTGAAATTGAGATTTTTTCAAGAATCAAAATCATTGCCCATTTTTTCCATTATTGGACAGCTGAGAGCTCGGAAGGGTTGAAAAATTCCACCCTTCGACTAGATCTTCAATTTTGCTCATTTTTACTCCAATAAAATATAGGAAATTGTAAAACTGACGAATCTTCTTACTTTTTCCAACTATTCAAACAACTTTTCGATACTTCGATCAAAAATTCTCGAAATCTGATAAATTCGTCAATTCTGATGGAAATTCATAGACGAAAAAAGTCGGCAAATCACCATAAACGAATACCTAACACGCGTAGATGAAAAATAATCCCCCAAGATAGGGAATAATCCTTTAAAAAATTCCATAGGTATCTAGCATATATCTAAAAGAGATTAGTGCCAATACATTCTTACAATTTTACTAATCGATTGAAAATTTTTCACCAAAAAAAATACCATAACGGTCCATAAAACGGGGAATTTACGCCTTAGATGCACCATACCGATAATAAAATTCAAACGATTCGAAAAATTCGCCCGAGTAGCGAGGAAGTGTGCAATAATAGTAAATAGTTTGGTTTTTATTGCGTTACATATAAATAATCGATGCAACCGAGTCATCACGTTGTATTAATTCACCAAAAAAATTAACATAATTTCCTGATTCTGCTCTAAAATAAAAATATCACAATTATTTCAAGGTTCCAAATGTATCTACAAGGGCGATATTTTATATATGGTAATCGTATCATCTGTACTAATTTGAGGGAAAAAAACACCAACTTTTTCATTAGTAGGCGAAGCCCACAATCTATGTTTCGCTCGAACATTAAAGTTCGCGTAATTTAATTTGAAAAAATGGAAACCTGCAGTCAATTACGTAGAAAACGGATGTTGGGAATGTGGCGCCGCAACGTTTGATTGAAATTTGATACTTTGCTGTGTAAACTTGACCTCGAGAAAATAGAGAAGGCGATGGTTCGAAATTCGCATCGAATATGGAGTAAGTCAGGTGCGTTGATGGAACAAAGTAACCGACGAATTTCCACTAGATCGGAGATGGAAATTTGGTTTCGAGTTGATTTGCGAAGACGTATTTGAATTTGCCAATTTTTGTCAAACGATGAACAAAAATAACAAAAAATATTGGCTTATTCCGAAATTGAAAAGAATGTTTTTCTTCAGACTAGGTAGGTAATTACTGGTAATTTCAACTCAATTGGAAATTGTATAAACATCGAGAAAAATCGTGAAAATCCCTTTGCATTGGTGACTTTCATCTTTCCAGATGCAATTTCTCCAAAAAATTTCTCGTATTTGTGATTTGAGTAGGAAAAAAACTTAGCAAACAATACTTTATGGTATTGGCTCATTTATCGAGGAGGAGGGAGAAGGAAGGAGACGAGTTGGTAGATCATTTGACTTTATTATTCAAAAATTAAATGAGGGGAGGGGAAGGGTAACCAATATTCTTGTATGCAGGCTTCATAACAATTAGGTAAAAATTTCACCCTCCTGAATGAGAAGATAGGTAGGCAAAATGTGGGTTTTCAATTCTTTAAAAAAAGTCTGGAAGAGAAAGTGGCAAGAAAAATCAATGTGACGATATTTTTGGATAGAAATATCTCTACTAAGACAACCAGTTTAATTAAAATTTTTTCAAATTATATTTTCCTAATTTTTTCAGAAAAATTTAGCCTTAGGCCTAAACATGAAAAAGAAATGTTTTTTTTTCAAGTAATTTGCCCTCTAAAAATAAGTTGAAGACAAGATGGATCTGGATCGTATCTATATTTTTTTGGAAAGTTGGTAGGAGGATCGAAAAAGTTGAGATGTGACGTCAAAAGACCGTGGAAAATTTTTTGGGTCTCTGACTTGAACCAACATTTTGCAAATGAGGTTCAAAAATTTTAAATTTTCAAAAATTCAAAACAAAAACAATTTTGAGCTTTTTTGATTTTGTTTGCGGGTGGTGGGTCGTATTGTTAGCATAGAAAAGTGAAAAAAATTCCTTGATTTTTCTCAAATTGTTTTAGGGGTGTTCAGATGAGTTTTGTACCATAGATAAAATTATTGTTTTTGAGGATATCACAAACTTGATTTGCCAAATTTTCGAAATAAATTATGAAAATTTTTTATAAACTATGATTAGTCAATTTTTCAAAAAAAATCAATATAAAAATTTTTAAAACATCAATTTTTCAACTTGATAAAAAAACATTCAAACAAAATTTAAAACAATCTAATTTTCAAAAAAATGATTGAAAATTTTTTCACAAACTGTGAATAGTCAGATTTTTAAAACAGGCAATATAAAATTGTTCAAAACATCTATTTGTTAATTTTTCACAAAAAAAGTTCAAAAAATTACCTCAGTTTGCCAAATTTTCAAAAACAAATTAAAAAGTTTTTATTCACTTTAATTGATCAAATTTTTTTAAAAATCGGTAAAAACTTTTACAAAACATTGATTTTCCATTTAGGTAAAAAAAAATCAATCACATACCATTTGATTTATATGAAGGGTTCGATTTTCACTCCAAATGCAGATTGCACAAGGATGAACTCCGACACCATTTTCCTTTTTTATTGGTTCCCAATGCGACTGACTACCCACAAAAAATCAAAAAAAAATCAAAACTTTTTTTATTTTTAAACAATTTTAAATTTTGAACAAGTCACACAAAAAATTTTCACGGTCTTTTGACGCAGAGCTGCCAACCAAAATTTTGAGAAATCCCTAAATCGTTCAAAATTACTTTTAAAAAATCCTTAAAAACTCCTTAACCCTTGTTTTTAGTGATGTTGTCGCTTTTAATCGAATTTTCATCGAATATTTAGGGTAAAATTTGAAATAAGCTCATTTTTTAATGTTTTTTTTATTCATTATTCGAGAAAAAAATGCATCATTATTACACGAGTTCGAAAAAAAGTAGTCGAGATAAAAATTTTTTTACAACAAATTTTTTGAAAAAAATTAAAAAAATTGTAGTACTTGGTGGGCACGGGCAAAATATTTCAAAAAATAATGATTTTCACGGCGAAAACATGGATTTTTACCATATTTTCCTACTTTTTCTGAAAAATTCAAAAAACTGCTTGAAAAAATCGTTGAAATTTTTTCAACGAATCAAAAATCCTCACCTCGTTTAATGAAGAAAATCTGAGAGCCCTTAAAAAAATTTAAATGGTGCCGCGGTTTATTCTATGTGCATCTGACATGAAAATCGAACCTCTAATATCGATCAAACCGTATGTAATTGGATTTTTTATTCAATTCCAAAAATTCCTCAAAAATAACAATTTCGTCTATGCACAAAAATCATCTGATCACCCTTAAAATTTTTATCACTCTTCTATGGCAACAATGTGACTAAACTACCCACAAAAAAATCAAAACTGTTTTATTTTTATTTTTGAAAGTTTTCAAATTTTGAACACCATTTTTTAAATGGGTTCAAGTCAGTCACCCAAAAAAAATTTTCAGGTCTTTTGACGCAGAGCTGCCAACTAAAATTTTGAAAATCCCTAAATCGTTCAAAATTGACCTTTAACAAATCCTTAACTTTTTTTTCAGCCATTTTGTCGCTTTTAATCAAGTTTTCATCGAATATTTGGGGTAAAATTTGAAATAGGCTCATTTTTTCATGTTTTTTATTCATTATTCGAGGAAAAAATGCATCACTTTCACTCAAGTTCGAAAAACAGGTCGAGAAATAAAATTTTCCACAACAAATTTTTCGCAAAAAATTTAAAAATTATAGTATTTGGTGGGCACGGGCAAAATTTTTTCAAAAAATAATGATTTTCAAAGTAAGAACATAGATTTTTCCAGCTTTTTCTGAAAAATTCAAAAAACTTGAAAAAATCCTTGAAACTTTTTCAATGAGTCGAAAATCCTCAACTTTAAGGATAAATCCTTGAAGTTGGCAGCTCTGTTTTGACGCTACCCCCACAACTTTTTTTCAACCCCCCCTCCCCATTTTCAAAAAAATCAAAAGACGGTCACCCCAGTTAACAATCTCTGCCAATTTTTTTTTGAGAAAAAATTTCAAAATCCAGACGTTTCCAATATAAAAAATTTAGGTATATGTTTGAAATTTTTATCAAAATTTTGAAAATTTTCTCATTTTAGGTGTATGTATTTGGAGGGGAGAGGCGGGTAAGCAATGATTCGGGTCTTCACCTCCCTGTAATCAACTCTCATAAAAAGCCAAATCTCGATCCAAAATTTCAAACATTTTTCTTTTGATTGAAATGAAAAAATCTAAGCCATTGTACATAGATAGATTTCATGGTCACTTTTTAGTCCAGTTTTCAATCACTTTGCAACCTTATTCTCACTTCCAGCAGAAGAGTCAGTCAAATTGGTGAAGGGGGCGTGATTTGTAACTCCTTTCACTGAGATTTTGAATGTGTGAAAATAAGTTTCCTGCTTTGGTATGCTTTTTTTTAGCAAAGTAGGAAATTAATGACTGAAAAATTTTGCAAATCAGTGACAATTTGAATTCAAGCAGTAAAACTCAAACTTTCTAGAACTCTCCCCTTGCCCCCTCCATCCATCCATCCCGTTCAAATTAAGATCAACAGAAAACTTGCGATTTCGAATCATTAAAAGCATAAAAAAAAAACTTTTTCAGAAAACTTCTGATTTTTTCGTTGTGAAAAGTATAAAATTTGATACAATTCTTTTTTCAACAGGGACACCGAAAAATCGAAAAATTTTCAAAATCAAGGTGCGAAGTGTCAAACTGTCATTTTGCACTCAAAACTGCAAAAACATGACTTAAAAAAATTTTTAGATCTAATCTCGATCCAATTCTCCTATTTCTTCTCATTATTCCCTACCAACCAACGAAAAAAAACCACCACGTGATAATTTTCTAAACCTTATTCTCACGACTCGAACACCACACGCGCCACCAACATAGAAAAATCACTCAAAAAAAACCAACATATTACCAAAGACGTGCGCTAAACAAACGGAAGATGAAATATTCGCACCCGAAGGCATCTCCTATTTCGATACAGCGGCTAACAACCTCTCTCATAAATATCGGTAAATGAGGTGTTGAAAACGTGTCGTTGTACCGGTTGGAAAAATCATCATTTAAAAGCCATTAACTCGCTCCACGCGTTCATCGTTTACCTATCGTAACTCGTACCTACATTCATAAAAATAAACAAAAAATTTACCACCAGACTCAGTTAAAAGAAAATATATTAAAACAAATTTCGCTTAGATACTAATATTAAACATAGAATCACACATGTTACACAAACGGTTCCGATTTCGGTTTATCTATTTTTTGTAATAGTTGTATGGGTAGTAACCGGAATAGTAAGGGTAATATCCGTTATAGTTGTAATACGGATAGGAAGAATAAGGGTAGGCGGAATAACCTGGGTAGGCTGAGTAATACGGGTAACTGGCCGATGCACTGGTCACATATTGAGACACTGGGACTGCAGCTGGTACAACAGGTTTTGGTGCAATGACGACTGGTGCTGGTGCAGCTATTTTGGGCACAACTGATACAATAGGTTTGATTACTGGGGCAGCTTTGGCGACCGGAGCTCCTGATTTAGAAACGGAGGCACGGAATCCTCCGATAGGGTCGGCGACATAGTTCACAGTACGATAGGTGCCGTCGGGTTCCAATAATTGGTAATAACCTGTGACTGTATCTCCATTACGAGTTTCCGATTGCGATTTTTGGTCACCGGTAACGGGATCAGCGACGGCGTATTCGAAATTGTAGTTTGGGTTCGCGTCATATGTTTCCTGGGCGAAGGCTACCGACAGGAGGGCTACCAATACTACGAAGGGCTGCAAACAATTCATCCAGATTAAATCCACCCCAAAAAATTAATTTTTTAAATTAAAAGGCTCGAGTTGATTTGAAAATTTCGTAAAAGAAAATGAGTCGTTGGAACGTTGAATTTTTGGAGAATTTTTTTTCGATTGTTAAATACAATTTTTTTTATGAGAATACAAAAGATGGTCCAAGTTGAACCCATGTTGTCAATTTTTTTAAAAATTGGTTAAAAAAATTGCCAAATTTTCGAAAAAATTGGGGAAAATTTTCATAAACTTTAATTAGTCAAATTTTCAAAAAAATCAATATAAAATTTTTCAATGCATTAATTTTTTAACTCGATGAAAAAAACAGTTGAAAAAAATTTTAAATAAACTTAATTTGCCAATTTTTTTAAATTGAAAAAATTTTTACAAATTTTGATTAGTCAGATTGTCAAAAAAGGCAATATACAATTTTTCAAAACATCAATTTGTTAATTTTTCACAAAAATAAGTTCAAAAAATTACCTCGATTTGCCAAATTTTCAAAAAAAAAAAAATGAATAAAAAAGTTTTCATTCACTTAAATTGGTCAAATTTTCAAAAAAAAAAAATGTATAAAACTTTACAAAATATTAATTTTTTAATTTTCAAAAAAATCCTCAATTTGGTAAATTTTCAAAATAATGAATAAAAAAATATTCACAAGCTTTGATTTATTATCTGATTTTCAAAATATAAATTTCTCAATTAAAAAAAAATCATTTCAAAAATTGCCTCAATTTGCCAAAATTTTAAAAAAAATGATTAAAAAAGTTTTCATACAGTTTAATTTGTCAAATTTTCAGAAAAATTTATATGAAAAGTTTTTAAGCATTCATTTCTTAATTTTTGGAAAAACAATTGGTTTCAATTTTAATATTGTCCTAATTTTCAAAATTTTCAAAAAAATATAAATTTCTTAATTAAAAAGAAATCATTTCAAAAATTTCCTCAATTTGTCAAAATTTCAAAAAAAATGATTAAAAAAGTTTTCATACACTTTAATTTTCAGAAAAATTTATATGAAAATTTTTTAAGCATTCATTTCTATATTGTTTTAATTTTTTAATTTTCAAAAAAATGAAAAATTGAAGAATTAAAAAAAATTAATATAAAAAAAGTGAAATTTTTACTTCAAATTTCTTTTTTTTGCAATTTTTTTCACTTTTAACAAAATATTGTTGAAAAATCTCAAAAAAATCTGTATCTATCATGAATAAAAAAATAGTTATAAGTAAGAAATTTCAAAATATAGGTAAATTTATCGCAATACACATAAATTTTGGAACCAATATTCAATCAATACCAAACGACACCATTTTCACCGAATAAAAATTTTCAAATCTTCACAATAAAACCTTTAAAATCACGAATAGTTACAAAAAAAAAAATGGTAAAATTCACTAATAATTATAATTAACACTACGAACGACACTTTTTGACAAAAAATCACCATCAACTTACCTTCATGTTGATTTCTTGGTAAGTACAAAGTCGAATTGTCGATAAACGTTAACGAAAATCAAATAACAATCCAAAACCGTAAGCCATCATATTTGTACTAGTTTCGACCCAAAATCACTCGCACACCCCCACCACCTAAAATTACTCCGAACATCATTGCGGTAAAGGAAGAAAAAACCCAAAAACCACTTTTTCGCCGACGAAAAGGTGTGAAGATGGTACACTTTGGAAAAGGTAACGCGATTCAACCAGATGTCCTTCGAAGGTATTCAAAACTTTATACAAATAATGTGTATAAACTAGACTAGAGAACTCCCTTGCATAATCCAGATTTAAGGATTCCACATTTGTCGCACACACGCACACAGCCGTACGTAATTGTATACGAGGTACCTATGACTACTTAATTCTATTCTAATTTAAATATATACGATGGTGAAAATCGTTACAAAAAATGCATATTTGTAACTGATATTATCCCACGTAAATTGATATTAACAATGTCATTTATACAGACTGATATACGCGTTTAATACCTACAAATTGACTAATATTTTCCACACTATAAATTACCCGCTCTATACATATCGAGATTTTTATGTCATCCGAATGTTGATCCAGTTTTCATGAAATTATTAAGTCATACCATATTCGAATAATTACGCTCACTTTGAATAGCCCAAGTTTTAAATTTTTTATGAATGGCAATTGATAAATGTTTCACGTAGGTAATTGGTTGAATTTCAATTTTTAATGGAACTCTATTTTTGAGAAAAAAATGAGAGAAAAGGTCAAAAAATGATAATTGATTGATCCAATGTCAATTTCAATTTTCGAAATCAAAATGTATTTTTTCCACATAGAAATAAAATTCTCCTCATTTTTACCAAATTTACGAAAAAAAATTTCCAATTTTTCTCAAAAAAATTATCTTTTTTGAAAAGGGGACTTGATCAAATTGAATTTATCCAAGATGAAATTCAAACTACCAACATTAAGGTCAGATTAACTCCTTAACCCCCCCCCCGCCAATAGATCAATGATCATTAAATTATGGAATTCCAAGATCATTTTCGAGACCTCGAAAGAATAAAAAGAATGATTAATTCCAATACCAAAAATATTGCAAGAAACAAGGGTCGTGGTTTCAAATCAAATACCAATAAGATGATTACTTGTGAAATTTCACCGCTTGTTTTTGGTTTTATTTTCTCTTATTCTCAATTTCTTCGCGGTTACTTCTAGAAGCGAAGGTGAAGCTTTGAAAAAATATAATTAAATGATTACACAATGTTTTTTTGCACAGTTTTAATCTTAAAAGCTTTCAACTTTTTGGGAAAATTTTTGGACATCTCGTTCTCGATCAAATTCGTTATTTTGACGTTTGTTGGGCATATTGACCAGAGTCAAGGAGGGAGGGGGGGGGGGGGGTTCAAAGAAATTTCATTAATTTTTTTCGAAAATGTTTTTAAATCCAATTTTT
>FIZU01043066.1:0-14750 GCA_900064475.1 Pseudococcus longispinus | reverse complement strand
TTAGTAAAATTACCGTAATTTAGTAAAATTATTGTAATTTAGTGAAATTGACGTAATTTAACAAAATTGACGTAATCAAGTGAAATTACCATAATTTAGTAAAATTACCGTAATTTAGTAAAAATTACCGTAATTTAGTAAAATTGACGTAATTTAGTGAAAATTACCGTAATTTAGTAAAAATTACCGTAATTTAGTAAAAATTACCGTAATTTAGTAAAAATTACCGTAATTTAGTAAAATTGCGGTAATTTAGTGAAATTGCCGTAATTTAGTAAAATTACCGTAATTTAGTGAAATTGACGTAATTTAACAAAATTGCCGTAATTTAGTGAAATTGTCGTAATTTAGTGAAATTGCCGTAATTTAGTAAAGTTACCGTAATTTAGTGAAATTGACGTAATTTAACAAAATTGCTGTAATTTAGTAAAATTATCGTAATTTAGTGAAATTGACGTAATTTAGTGAAATTGACGTAATTTAGTGAAATTGACGTAATTTAGTAAAATTATCGTAATTTAGTGAAATTGACGTAATTTAGTGAAATTGACGTAATTTAGTGAAATTGACGTAATTTAGTGAAATTGACGTAATTTAACATAATTGACGTAATTAAGTGAAATTACCGTAATTTAGTAAAATTGACGTTATTTGGTAAAATTTGCGTAATTTAGTGAAATTACCGTAATTTATTGTAATTGGCGTAATTTAGTGAAATTTACGTAATTTAGTGAAATTACTAAAATTTATCAAAATTAATTCATGTAATTTAACAGGATAATTAAAATTCACCAAAATTATCAAAATAATGTAATTTACCAAAAAATATGTTGCAATTTATTGACATTCACAAAATTACCGTAATTTACCAAAACCACTCGTACATTTTACCGAAATGACTGTAGTTAACTAAAATTGCTATAATTTAACGAGAAAATTGAAATTTACCAAAATCACTCCTGAATTTTACCAAAATTACCGTAATAACTTTTTTGTAAGTCTTCAGAATTTTGATGAATTCGGTTTAGCTACTGTAAATTTTAGTAAATCACCTCATTTTTTGACAAAGTTTTTTTTTTTTGGTAAATTACCATAATTTGAGTAAATTTCATAATTCAATGAATTTCTGTAACAGCAGAAAATTGAATTACTGTGATTGGGTTGAATTACCATTACTATAGTAAATGCTTGTAATTTCTGAGAACTTGCCGAAATTTTGATAACTTACGGGCAAATTACCAAATCTACGGTAATTTACGGTAAACAAACGGTAATTCATGGTAATTCTATAAATAAACCTGGTAAATCACTGCACCTTGCAATCAACGCGGTAAATTATGGTAAATTACCAAAACTAAATCGGAAAACTCGTGGTAATTTACCATATTACATAAATTTTCATCAATTTTCGCTCGTATCAAATCATATAACTCGACAATTTCATATTTTTATTACTTCCTCAAACCATTACAGCCACGTTTGTCATCCCTGTATCGAGATTTTGTACCCCATCACCGGGTAAAATTCGCAACACATAAATTAATCTCCTAAAAACCACACAAGGAAATTTATAGATTCCGTTTTTCACCGACAATTTTCGCGAATAAAACCGTAAAAAGTCGAATTTCGAATCATCCGAACGTGAAATAAAAAAAGTATAAAAAAAGCTCGGCACAGTTTATGTTTCCTTTTCAACAACAACAACACCGTTCGGCGACGAGTACTCGTACCAGCAAATTTAATTATTTACGGAAGCTGCGACGTTACCGCTGCTGAGAGCTATATCAACAGTAGGTACGAGTACATATATCGTAGATGAGGTAAACTCTCACTCCCTCTCTCTTCATCGACGATGCACTGCAGAAGACCAAACATAGTACGAATCAACGAGTGGAAAAAAATCATTCTACATACCAAACGAGATAAAAAAAATTGACCCAAAACGCATGCAATTAATGTACTGTGCATACATAAACTAGTTAGTCTGAAATCGATGAATAATTATTCGAACCTCGAACGACCATTTGTAGCATTGCTGGGCGCACCGCATCGATAATAAATAACAAATTGTTCAACACCAAATCCTTCGAATTAAAACGCGGTTTTTAAAGCTTTTAATATCGATTACGTCTCATCGACGCTTCACGCTATTATTTCTCTGTTTCTCCATTACACGCCATCGCCACCGCAAATAAACTCGAATAACTACACATTTCTCAAATATTTTTAAACAAGCGTTTACGTACTTTATCTACTTGCGTATTCGCGCGTTATCTCCCTATTTACCATACGAAATGGCTGGCGACCATTAAAATGAATATTTCAGCGTCATTTTAACGCTGCCCTGGTTCGTATCGTACGAGTACATACACATCGTACACGTATATGCGATTCCTTCTCTCCGCCTCGTGCACTTCGTGCATCGTACCAGCCCTGCTCGGCCTTTATTTGCCTACCGAACAACCCTGCTAATGCGAGAAATAAATTGAAACAGCGTCTAGAGTGTTAAATACGAGAATATACGAGTCTAACCTCGAAACGATGGCGCTGCTCGTGAATTGTACGTACGAATTTGGTCTGTAGTGTACTAAAATACGCCTGTAATTTAAATTCATCTCGAATGACGAGAAACAGCTCGATGAATTTTTTAAATAGCTTTCTACCCGTCATTTTTTCTATAATAAAACACATTTTTTAATTTTCGCTTCGGCGACGCGACGTCTTTTTCGGCAATTTCAGAATATTTTCATGATGAGATAGGTATGTTTAAATTTACACAAAAATAATGAAAATATGTAACATTTCACTCACCATATTATCTTCAACATTGTTCTTTCCAAACTACGATCATCTGTTTCTAGGGGGCGTTGCGTCTGTCGACTCGAGAAACCATCTGGTTGCATCTGAAAAAACAACGCAAACTTCGAATAAATATAACTAAAAACACAACGTAAGGGTAATTTGAAAACTTCTACGAAAATCTCTGCCTCGATCGTTTCGATGAAGTAAAAAGTTGGAATCTATTATCGGGTCATATCGTATAATGGGGCACTCGCGAGTACCATCTTGCGACTGCGAAATCTGTTTCATATATAGCGAAGTATGTATAAAACGAATAGCACACGCGAGAAAATACTTTTCAAACCTGAAAAGACTGCCTTTTTTTTAAGCTAGGTCGTCGACGAAAATGAGTAAACTATGTTGAAGGACTCACGAACCGAGTCCAATGGGTTTTCGAAATTGGTGATCGGCTTCCCAAAGAATGAAGTAGCTCCGCGACATTATTATTCTAAAACTGTCGCCCATATAGATGCCGCATATAGTGGTCTCAAGAATCATATAACTTCGCTTTAACCTTTGCTCTTATTATATGAAGTGAAGTAAGAAGGCCGGTAAGGGATGGGGATGATATCGAAATTATGTATGCGTGTAGGTGTATATGGGTAATCGTTAAGCTCTGTTTATTATGCTCGACCCGTACGCGTAGGTGTGCTTTGGAGCAGTTGTTGTCTTACTGGTTGAACGAACGCGAACAGAAGGATAAGAAAGTGTAACTTTCGACAACTGAGATTTGTTAGAAATTCAGTTCGGATGGTCTCTAATACGAGTTCGAGGAATAAATCAGAATACTTTTCTCGCTAAATTACCAAGAATTGGCCGGAAATTACCAATAGTACCGGAAAATGGTGATGTATCAACATTATGAGGTACTTATAAATTTCGATGGTTTTCATCGAATATCCTGTTCTGTCATTAAAGCACAAAGAAAGTCGTATATACTGAAATTTAATTGTAATTATTACATAATTACAATACTAATATCGTAATTACTCCAATAGTATGGCAGTTGAACGTAATTACCATAAAATTACCGTAATTGAACGTAATTACTATGAAATTACCGTAATTGAATATAATTACCATAAAATTACCGTAATTGAACGTAATTACCATGAAATTACCGTAATTGAACGTAATTACCACGAAATTACTGTAATTGAACGTAATTACCATGAAATTACCGTAATTGAACGTAATTACCATGAAATTACCATAATTGAGCGTAATTACCATGAAATTACAGTAATTGAACGTAATTACCAAGAAATTAAGGTAATTGAACGTAATTACCATGGAATTACGGTAATTGAACGTAATAAATTACCCAATGATTACGGTAATTGAACGTAATTTCCCAGAAATTACTGTAATTATCCGGAAATCTCCAGAAATTAAGGTAATTGAACGTAATTACCAAGAAATTAGGGTAATTGCTCTGAAATTACAATACTTGAACGTAATTAATTACCCACTAATCACGGTAATTGAATGTAATTACCAAAAAATGATCGTAATTAAACGTGATTACCTAAGAACTACTGTAATTGAACGTAATTACCCTCCAATTTTGGCAATTAAAAGTTGTTACCCTGAAATTACTAGGGATCGCACAGTGGGAGATATTAGAATTTAGGTGTTCAAAAATCAAAACCTCAGGTTCATATGAAGTTACAGACACCAAATTTCGATCCTAGGGGTTCATTAATTTGCCGAATCGATTTTTGAACTTATTTTGATCCTATCTGGTAAAGAACTCCCTTTTTGGGAGGGATGAAAATCCAAAATTGAAAAAAATTTCGTGTGGGGTATCAAAATACACGTCTGACGGATGTTATTTGATGCGCTGACTTAATTTTTTTCATCAATTTTGACCCTAATTGGTATGGAACCCTTTCGGGGGGCTTTGAAAATCCAAAATTTTGAAAATATCAAAAATATCGTGTTGGTAGTTGAAATTCTAGTTTTGTAATACGCCGAATCGATTTTTGAACTCATTT
This sequence comes from Pseudococcus longispinus, assembly GCA_900064475.1. Lineage (NCBI taxonomy): Eukaryota > Metazoa > Arthropoda > Insecta > Hemiptera > Pseudococcidae > Pseudococcus > Pseudococcus longispinus. The sequence goes on along the minus strand of FIZU01043066.1, from coordinate 9,912 downwards.
TGACCCCCTCTACCGAGGGGTTCTTAGGGTGGGGGGAAGGAGAAAATCCAAACTTTTGAAAATATCGTATTGGGTGTTGACATGCGTGTTTTTTAGTACCCCAAATCGATTTTTAAACCCACTTTGATCCCATCTGGTAAGGAGCCGGGGGGGGGGGGGTGAAAATCCAAAAATTTGAAAAAGTGCGTGTTGGATATCAAAATGCATGTTTTTTGATACGCTGGATTTATTTTTCAATTAATTTTGACCCTGCCTGGTGCAGGAGGGGGCATATAGTGGGAGATGTGAGAGGTTTGAGAATTTAAGTGCTCAAAAATCAAAATTCTTCTTTCAAGTATTTACGGGTATTCCTCGGTTTGAATGAGATAATGACCGGTAATTTACGACTCTGACTAGGTAATTACCAGTAATTTACGATTTTGACTGGGTAATTACGTATAATTTACCATTTCGTCACGGTAATTACTTGGAATTTACGACTTGATTGATGTAATTACCAGCATTCTAAGGTTTCAATGTGAAAATGACGTGTAATTTACTACTCTAACTGGGTAATTACCCATGAGTTACGATTTTGTCAGGGTAATTACCCTTAATTTACGACTTGGTTTATGTATTTCCCGTATTCTAAGGTTTTAATGTCATAGTGACCGCTAATTTACTACCCTAAGTACGTAATTACCAATAATTTACAATTTTAATCATTTAATAACAGGTATTCTACGGTTTTAATGCCATAATGGTTGGTAATTTACGAATCTAACGAGGTAATTACGGGAAATTCACGGATTTGACGAGGTAATTATCTGTAATTTACAACTTTATTGATGTAATTACTGGTATTCTACAGTTTTAATGTGGTAATGACCGGTAATTTACGATTGTATCAAGGTAATTACGGGAAATTTTCAGTTTTAGCGAAGTAATTTTGTGATTTTTATACACTATTCAACGTACAGTCGTAGTATCATTGAGAAACTTTTCACTAACTCAAAATTTCATCAAGGTATTTACCAAAAATTCACAACTACACAATGGCAATTACTGGTAATTCTCAATTCATGGACATTGATCATCTACTAGTAATCATCAGTCACTCATCTTCACCAGCTAATATACTCAAACCAATCAAAGTACTTTAACAATTAAAACGACTTTCAAAACACGAAACCGAACCCCACATGTCAAGAAAAGAATCACGACGCAAATTACACGGTATTTGCCCAGCTGACGGTATTTCCTTCGCCATAAAACTTCTAATAACCTTCCGAATCGTCGTGAAAATCGGTTCATCAAACATGGTAACGCTATCAGTCATAAAATTCGACCCTTACCGAAGTTTTATTGGCTATCGATACTCTTGGAATATAAAAATGAAAAGCTATCCTTTTCGCAAACACTAAATACGTATAGAGTTTTTCCATAACCGTATTTCTGCCGCGGTACGTCGGACCTTTTGTCTTTCCCTCGGTCTCGTTCCCCATCCGCGTTCGTAAATTTTCGTCTCGTTCGTGTAAAAAAGCAATGAAGATCGACTTCGTAAAATTTTACAACACCGTGTAGCTCTGGCTCGTGTACTCGCCGAACAATCACAAAACATAACGGGCTGTGTGCTGACGATGGTTTATTACCTCATGTACTAAGACCTACACCTACGTTTATTTCGTGGTAATAACCAAACCGCGGAATACGGTTTGCAGAGGAAGGGTGAAAGGGGTGAGAAAATACGAAATAATGTTTCGAGCAGGCTGCTTATGCGTGCAAGTTGTGCGTAAGTTTAATTGCACACGATTATAAATAATAATGCGTATATTAAGCGGGTTATGTAAAAGTGGGTAATTTCGTTCTTCGAAATTTCCCCCTTCCCAGCCTTCGTCATTTTATCGAACTTCGAAGTAATTTTATTGCAAAAATTCGCCATTTTGCGAGGTTATTGCTACGAACAGGACGCAGACGACCGGACGAACGACGCGACGGTCGGAAGAACCAAAATGCATTATCGTTCGGTATTCTTATATTATATTAATCGTCGCTCAGGAGCGTGCAAAGGCTCAGGCTCGACGCCACGTCACCGCAGACATCCGGCGCCGTATCTTTTTATCGTCGTGAAGACGTTTTTTTCGAAACGATATCGTTTTCGTATTTCATCCTCTTGGTCCCTTGACCTAGGGCGGTTCGATTCGACGAAAATACTTTCGCGATTGCAGATTCGTTCGTTCAACTCGTTTCTGTAGAAATTCTATTCCAATACACAAATATCTGGTAGTTTTTCGAGGTGCATTGCCCTTCCAGTTTCCACTTAGTTTCAAATTATCTCTTTCGTCTGAAAACAAGTACGAGACAGTGCTACCTTCTTCGGCACCGTTTCCACTTTCGGAACGAATCGAATTACATTTTTTGTAGCACTTTTGGAAAGCTTTCACGAGCTGGCTCCTTTCACCATGCACGAAAAACACGAAAGTGAAAAAAAAACTAGACCACTCGAATTCCGCCAACACCCACGATCACGTCCTCGCTGCCTTTGGATTGTTGAACTGAATAAAATATCCTCATTTCTAGCATCTAGAGATTTATCGACGTCAAAAAAACACCATCGCGGGGTCCGATACGAGCCCACCTACGCCTTCCACCATCCTCCCTCGTGGTCTTGCTCGGTTACACCGAATTAATTCCAACTTTCGCACGTATGTTTGCGTAATTTTTTATACCAGTGCGAGTATTTGAAATGCCGAACGTGTTTGCAGACTGGTCAGCAGATAAAGCGAGGAGATTCGACGACAACGCCACTTCATCCATGTTGAAATTGCGTAGATATATCGAGTAAAAATATACGATTTTTTTTTTTTTCGTTGGTACCCTTCGGTGGCGCTTATCCAATTGAAAAATATACCATGTTTATGTAGGAGAATACACACGTAGTGGTACGAGAACAGCATCGCAGAATGGAATTTTAATACTTGAGAGATGCGGAAGCTGCTTCCTCCCCTTACCCTTCTTTCTCAACCTATTGTATATCTACGACCTACGTACAGTATTTTTTTGCTGCTTTATTTCGTTCGTATCTTTTTCTCTCTGTATCCTTTTTTTTTCCACGCTCATTTCAACAATTAAATATTCATACTACATTACTCCTCGAGCTTACGCACGATTACTCGTATCTATCTGCAGTAAGGTGGCGAGATTCATTCTTTTCGAATATAAAAATGCCAAAAGAACCGATCTTATCGCCAACCCCTGCGCGAAAATTGTCTTCGAACAATCGTTGCTTTTATCTGGATCGCCCCGCGTTATTTTTTTTGGCCTCTTTTTGCTCCACAACGGTAAACATGTCCGTCGGAGCTCTCATTTCGAAATTAATTCCTTTTGGCGCGATAGAGTCAGCGAGGCGGGTTCCTCTGCCTTTTTTTTCCACTTTCTCTCCAGCCACCATGGATGAGAACTTAACAGAAAACAGAGCAGGGGTGGATTGGGGCGGGGGAAAACGCGTGGTAAACTTCTTGGTCATTAATATAATTACTCGAGATACTTTTCTGCGTTCACGAGATAACGTCCTTGAAAGGCTGAGAAAATCTTTTTCATTTTGTTCGTCCTCGTTGCACGTATTACGAGAGCAACAGCGTCTTATCTTGCGGTGAAGTGCTCCAAAACGTGAAACAGAGAACACCGGGGGGGATTCAATAAAGTTTCAAATTCGTACGCGGTCGAAATTTTATCGTACAATTTTAAAACATCGCGTCCGCTCGAATTAATCACGTGTAAAGTTTACAAAATATTTCTACAGCGAATTGAATTCTTCGTCGATGGAACGACCGTCTAATTCCCTTCAAAAATGATGGAAAATTTATCCAAGTGGGAAAAAATTGAGTTTTTCAATAAAATTTTCATCTTTCATCGTTCGAGTATTTTCCATCGAACGATAATTTGAAAAACAAAAAGGAAAAATAATGTACTTCGAAATACACGAAAGAAACAATCGGAGGGTTATGGTTCACGTCGTTCATCAGCAAAGCCATTTCCATTTAAAGAAACGTATGAACTATAATCTCGTTTTTTTGACAATTTCATCCATTATTTCTCGCCTTTTTCTCCACAGAATAAGCAATTAATTTTCCAAGAAAACAGACTTAATTATAAGATAATTGGAAATTTATTACACCGAAATGAAAAAGTTTTCTAGTGTCGATTCATCTCGTTGGTTTTATCAAGAAAACGTAGACGAGCGTTGGTTTTTTTTCCACATTCAAATCAAATACCTATGATATTTTTAATGAGAATGAAAATAAAGAAAATTTTGTCAATTTGCCAACACAAGGGCGTTTTCAATTTTGGTCGTTGTTATACGCATCACATCCAGCAAGCAATGCTTATGTATTTCTACAAGTACGTAGGTCGTAGAACTATCTTCGTCGTAAAATTTCGCTGCAGAAACACGAAGACGACGACGACCTCAACGTAGTACATCTTTTTCTCGCAAAGATCTACCATTTCGTTGACAAAATTAATAATACAACGAGGATAAGAACGCCAGACGAATACACTTTGCAAGTTGTAAATAAAATATTGGTTATCGCTTTTGTTGTAGGTACAAAGCTCTGTAGCCCGCATCGCTCGCTCATTCCCGCGGGAAATTCTTGAATTTCAAAAATTCATTAAATATCGTCTAATTAAGGTAGAAGGTTCGACTCGCTACTTTTTTCTATCGAGTCTGAAAATGAAAGCGACACTCTTACACTTTTCTCATCTTGAAATTAATTTTTCTGACGTGATTAATTCCGTAGCAAATTTTTAAGCGCGTGTTTCTTACACCGAGGTAAATAAAATTCGTAACAAAAGAAGTCGCTCTATTTTCAAGAAAGAAAATACCTAGACAAGACAGAGGGAGACGGAGGGTGAAGTATAATTTCGATTCACTGGGTCTGGGCATTATCCTTGAAGGCTGGCTGAAAGTAGCCAGACTTTTTTGACCGACATGGATATCTCTTGTGGCTGCAGAGGTCAGGAAAATTTTTAAATTGCGTTTAGACGTCACGAAACTTTATTACCCTGGAAAACTTTTTGCACTTTGAAAATTTGATAAGATGGGCAGATGACTTTTTGCCCTTGAAAAATTTCAGATTGTAAAAGTGCATGATTCAGGGATTGTAAAAATTTCTCAAATTTTAATTGTGATTTAAAATGCACAATTATATCCATCAAAAAATCATGAAAATTATTGAAAATATTGTTGGAATGGTCAAAAATTTAATAAAACTCACCTCAAACAACGTCAACATTTTCAAAAAGCATAGAAATTGTTGAAAATGTAGTAAAATTTATTAAATTGCCATTGGTGAAAATATTTCAGAAATGATTAAAAATTCATCGGTAAATATTGTGGAAACTCTCGTAAAAATGGAAAAAATTTTCACAACAAATATTTAAAATACGAAAAAAATGATCAAAAAACCTTAAAAATTGTTGAAAATGTTGTCTTATATTTCGAAATTTTTACAAAATTTATAAAAAATATTGTACAAACGATTCAAAAGTTATGAGAATAGTCAAAAATTTCGTAAAAATTGTTGAAATTGTCATAAAAATCGCTAAAAGATCGTACAAATGACCAAAAAAATCATGCAAACTGTCGAAAATCTCGTGAAAAGTGCTAAAATTACAATAGTCTTTTAAAATTTAAAAAATATCATGAAAATAGTAAAAAAAATTCGTAAAACTTATTGAAATTACCATAAAAATTGGAGAAAAAAAATCGTATAAATGGCCAAAAAATCATGATAAATGTCGAAAATCTCGTAAAAATTGTCAAAATTTTCATAAAAATCTTTTGAAATGAAATCGTGAAAATCATAAAAAATGATGTTATAACTATTCAGAAAATTTAACATTGCAAAAATGATCAAAATATAATGAAATCGGTCGAAAATGTCATAAAAACTTATAGAAACAATTTTTACAATTTTTTTCAACGATTTATACAAATATTTTCACAAGTTTTACGAGATTTTGGAAGATTTTTATCATTTTTTTGACATTTTTATAGAAATTTCAAAATATTTTCGAAGAAATTTAAACGAAATTTTCTACAATTTTCACGATCTTTTGATTACCTATTCTTATTGTACGAGTATTTATATTTTAGATAATTAATGAAAATCGCAATGATTCCAACATTTTTAAAAACTTTGTGTTTTTTTGATAATTTTTACAATATTTTTACCAATTTTAGTGAAAATTCTGACAATTTTAACAAAATTTTTAATGAAATTTTTTAACCATTTTCATCGTAATTCTAATTTCTTTGAAATACTCGTATGAAAAAAATAATCAAAAAATCATGAAATTCGTTCAAAATATCGTAAAAATTGTTGAAATTACCATGAAAATAGCTACAAATATCGTAATTTTTTTGACACTTTTCATCGTAATTCAAATAATTTGATTAAAATATGAAAAAAAATGGGAAAAAACCCATAAAGTTGGTTGAAAAATTCGTAAAAATTGTTGAAATTGTCATTAAAATAGCTAAAAATATCGTAAAAATTTATGTAAAACGTTTAAAGAAATTCTCTAAAAAATGTTCAAAAATGTCATAAAAACGGTCGTTTGAAAAAGCAATAAAAATTGTTACAATCACAACTTAATCCATTTTGATAATTTTATAAGATTCCTGCGTTGTTTTTACTGATTTTTATGAAAATTTATTATGAATGTGGAAAATACCCGTTTCACAACATTTTTCAATGATTTTTAAGAATATTTTCATAATTTTCAAGAGATTTCACGATTTTTCCCCCTTTTTCAACAAATTGTTTACTGATTTTTATGGATTTTTCGACAATTCTAACGACATTTCCAACCATTTCAATGATTTTGTCTGCAGATTCTACAATATTTTTTCCAATTTTCATGATTTTTTGCACATTTTTATTGCACTTAACAATTTTATGACAATTTCAATTTCACAAGATTTTCAACAATTCTCATGATATTTTGACTTTTTTTACGATTTTTTTGAAAATTTTAGCATAGGATATGTTTTTGCTGTGGGTAGTTTCCGAAAAACGAGACGAAAATCCGTTATAATGATTTATAAATATTTTGTCTGACTTTTTTGGACTTGAAAAATTTTTCATATTTTCACTGATTTTTTGAACTTTGAAAATTTCAGAAATAATGCTGAATTTTAGATATTTTGCCAGACTATTTTGAATTTGGAAATTTTTTTCAGATTTCTACCAACTTTTTGTGCTTGGAATTGGATTTCAAAAATTTTTGAAAAAAATTCCATTACGAACTTCAATCACAAAAATCCGTTACAATGATTTCTAGATATTGTGTCTGACTTTTTTGGATTTGGAAAATTTTTCCGAATTCAAATGACTTTTTGAACTTGGAAAATTTCAAAAAAATGTCAAATATCATCATTTTATGGGCTTGAAAAATTCTGTGAGCAAAAGCATATCCATGTTTTATAGTTTCATGGTTAATGTGGAAATGGCGAGGACTTTTTATGGAAATTTCCAGCGTTTTACCACTTACTGCTCTCGTTCAAGGGGTTGAAAAGTTACAGATCGCTGAATAAACGGGATTATCGAGTCGTAAAAAAATACCCTCAACTTGGTATGAAAATTGGACCTGAATGGTCCCTGATGCCAAAAAATTATTTATATTTCAAAAAATTGAAAATCTTCTAATTTTTGTGATACCTAAATTGATTTTAATCTCGAAACATTAGAAAATTTCAATTTTTGGCCCTTTCTTCTCCATCCTTTGCAAAAACACCCTAAAATATTTCACATACAACATCTACCACATCCACAGGTAATTAAATATTCCATCAACTTAACGATCCTTCCATTATTTTACCCACATTCGTACATTTCCACTTATACAACATGTTAATACCCAAAAATACCCATCATTATCCCAATAATTCTTATTTCGTAATACCTCGCGAGTATATTAACGGCTTAGGCGCGAGGTACACCCACTCGAAAGTCGAATCAGCGATCCGTGCAAAATACACGTCGCACGTAGCAGAGATTTATAAACAAAAAGGAGCACCGAGTGGAGTAAATTTTCACCTGCGCGTATAATACGTAGACACGTCTAAAAAAAATGCTTCAGCTGCAGCCGGGAGAGTAACGCGGAGATTCCATTAACGCCGAGAACATAACGCGATTAATCGAATACCATTTTCGGGAAGCAGGCAGGATGTTGGAGAAAATGACGAAATACGCTCCGCACCGAATGCAGCAGGATTCCTCGCTCGTGAACTCTTCGGAGCTCGGTATTTTAATAATAACGCATCTGGCGATGGCGAAGGAGGCTGGGAAGACGTATACTCGTACCATAGTCTAAATCTACGTTCAACTACGAGCCTTTAATACCGCTTTTCTCGGAGACAATATCGAATATCGTGGCACACGGTACACCAACACCCCGCCTAACCCTTTTTTCTGACCTCATCGCGCCCACGTTCCGGAAAATTTGTTCAAACAGTTGAACAAACTAGCTACACTAAAGATAACTATGTGTATTCGGCGATACCGCAGCAGCGACGGCTGAAACGAAGAAGGCGAGGCCCCGACATGACGAGAGAGAAATTTCCTGAGCGCCAGTTCGACCTAATTAATGTTAACACGATCCTTTGTCAAAGTGTTACAAGTTGCGAGCTCCGCGATATCCCTCTGCAATGTCAAGCTACATCATTTTATCTCTCGCTTTCTCCATTTACAACAACACATATACCTATACAGAAAGATAGATAGGTAGATAGGATAGACGAGGCGAAATAACAAAAACAATCCCGTCGTTCAATCTTTAATACCCTGAACGCGTCTCGTCCTATCTCTGCGGATATTTTAATGGCATTTACCAGCCAGATTAAAATGCTGTAGAAATACTATGCTGTATTGCATTACTGTTCTCGTTCTCTCGTTTCGTATGTACGAGTATTACGACCATCTACGTGATGATGACGAATATGATGGCAATCTGATTGTTGAAAAAGGAGCAAGAGGTGAGTTTCGAAGGCCCTAGCAGGAGGGAATTTTAGGAGTGGAAGCTCCCTTATTTTGGCATATAAAAGGGCAAGGGAATATAATTCGACCCAATGAACTCTAATCCGTCATTAGTTTCCTGATTGAAAGTACAGAAATGACACAGTCGTAAAATTTATGCCACTGAAAATGATCAATTTTTGTAAAAACAGAAGTAAAGTTATAATTTTTCATTCTTTGACATTTTGAGCCCTATAGGGGTGACCAATGGGGTCAAGAACCATGTCTGATTATAATTAAAACCTCTTGAACCCAAATTCAAAATTAGTTTCTTGGAAGCAAGTGGGAAATTCTTACAATTATCGAATTAGGGTGAAGTGCGAAAAAAAAACATATCTCGAATTTTGACCAAGTTCAAGGGGGTAGTCCATATTTAGTTGGGGATGAAGCATAGAAAATTTTAGACCCCTAGCTCAAAGGGGAACGCAGCTAGAGGTCCTCAAAGTGCGGTAATTTTCGAAAAAAACACGTGGTTTTTGGCCACTTTAGGGTAGTGGCCCCCAAAAATTTGCGATTTGAGTTTCTACACCTCTCCAAATCATTGAACTCGAAATTGGATACCACTTTTCCTACCCTACCAGGGGGTTAAAAAGTTGCAGATTGGTGAAAAATCGAGATTTTTGATTTTTTTAAAAATGAAATACCCTTCGATGGGTACCAAAACCGGGTCAAAATGGCTCCTAATATTGATCCCAAAAAATTATTTTGATTGCAAAAATTGAAAGTTTTTAATTGCAGGGTGACCAACTTTCGATTTTGATAAAAAATGTTTTTCAGTATGAAAAATTGCAAAATTTCAGTTCTTTTTATAAAAATTGAAAGTTGGTCACCCTGCAATTAAAACTTTTCAATT
>FIZU01043062.1:0-20146 GCA_900064475.1 Pseudococcus longispinus | reverse complement strand
GAAATGTAAAAACTGAAAACCGAAACTGAAATATTTCGGTTTTTCCAACACTGCTACAAAGTGGTATCGACGCCAAAAAAAAACTGGTTCAAGCAGAGAAAAACCAAACAATTATTTTCGAAAGAATATTCCAAAGTATCGATATGAAATTGTAACAAGAATTATTGTCCAAACGAAGCAAAGGCAAATCTTTTACCAGTTTTAAATAGTAAAATCGTTTCTTCGAGTGAGGGGTGTAACCTGATTTTTTTACGTAGGCCCGAGAAATTGAACGAAGGTCGAAAATTTGCTTTAGTAATCTAATCAGTTTGTATGGGAAAGAGGGAGTTAATTCCAACTAGAAAATTGTGAAATGTTCCAAAATTCGTACTTTTTCCGCTTTTCCTGTTGCTCGTTTTTTAATACTTATAATTTGCTTTCAAATTTGTTTTTAGTTTTTTTTTTTGAAAATTCAAATGTTACAATAATACGACAAATTGTCGAAAATTTTTGCTTTTTCGGCTAATGTTGCGATTTTATGATCGTTATTCCGCGATCAATCGATCATCTTTTAATTTATCAAACGCGCTCGTACCACAGTAATAGGGTAGGCACTTGCAAAGTTTCACGGTCAATTTCCATTTCAAAATATTTGTATTTTTTACGATTTTTCGAATTTCCTCTCCGACTTTTACACGTACATTGGGTTCAATTAACCGGTGGGTCCAGGTGTGGGCTCGAGATGGCTTCGTGTGGGTCCCAGACCACGTGGCCCACCCCCTGACGAAGCAAACGGTTCGAGTTAAAATACGAACACGGGCGGTACAAAATGTTCAAATAATTTTAGAAAATCGAGTGATTAATTGACGAATGTAAAATTTTTGGAATTTGATTGGAACGTACATAGTGAATTCATTGTGGCAGAAATTACATTATCTATAATAGGTATACATTTAGTTTTAGGTACTCGAAAAAATTACAAAAATGGAAAAGTTCGTTTTTGTCATTTTTTTTTTTAATCGACCGATTTATCAAAATATTTCCCTTTCATCCAATTTGACCACGCATACCGTAAATGTCGTATCTTCTTATATACGTATTTGTATTGTACACGCGTGATTATGGGTTGGCAACTAGGCTCATCGTCATCGAGTTCAATTACTAAAGCAAACTCCGGCGACGCGGCGTAAGCTCTGAAATATTTTTCGTTTCTTCTACGTATAATTGATTACAGCAACGTTCGTTCTGATCTTTAACCTCCGAACTGTAGTAGACTTCATTTCGTATACTCGAGAGATCGCCATAATTAAATAGTAAGGAGTGAACCTCGGTGACATACATATCTCTATTTAGGTATTTCCTCGGTGAATGTTCGGACGAGTCAAAAGTTCACAATTATTTGATTTGACTAATTTTCGTCGTTACTCGCCAAATGTTTTCCCTATTTGACTCGAGCCCTTAGGACCCTCGTCAGTAGGTAACCAATCCGTTCCAATTTATACTCGTTCGTCGATATATTTTTCGAGTTTCCCACGCTTTTGAGAACATTTACACTCGAATTTCACCAAATGGAAATCTTTTGCGAGCATTACCCGTCGAATAATTTCAATAAAAACGACAATTTTCAAGTTTGAAAAAGTAATTATTCGACATTCGTTATCGATGTTCTCATCAAACGAATGAATTAAAACCATTCGACCGCAGGCCGCGTGAATTTACAAGAATTTACACCTAGACTAGTACGAGTACTTATACGTTAGTGTAATAAAAATTGGCAGCCTTCTTCGTTATCAGCAGAATAGACGAATACTTAGTTGTCATAAAAAAAAAAAAGTCAATAACAAACACGCTCTCGACACGTTCCCTACTCTAAACTATGTAGTAAACTATTGTTCCTGCAAACAGGTTACTTCGTCCAAACTTCCATTACCACGAGCGTATTTTCTCCACGTTTAAAATCCATTTCGAAAAATAATCCGCCACGAAATCGAATATACGAGTACCCGAGTACCCGAGTACCCGAGTACCCGTCGCAAAAAACTTGAAACTAGATACGCGTAAGAGTAGGTATCCTTATTTCGCGGAACGGAAATTCGTACTTGCGAAAAAAAACGGATCGAGAAAAATTTTTTATACAAGTTGCAAACATCGAGTGCTCGACTGCGATAATGATAACATTCGATTTATACTCGTACAAATGACACGCTGAAATAACGTTACAGGCGCGTAACTCGATACTCGGAATTGGTTATGAATCATCGGCCACATAGCGATTTCGATTGATATGCTTGCGCCAGTGAAAACGGCAACTAATCTCCAATTAATTCTGTTTTCCTTTCGTTTTATCAATTTTTCAAATGGTTATAATAATAATCTCATATTGTCGCGTTCGAAATACTTCAAAACTCGACGATTTCTGCGAACTTGTATAATCAGGTGTTATCGGAGCGTACGCCTCGAAATAGCTTCGCGTCCCGGTCTCGTTAATCACACGATAGACGACACTCGAAAAAGTCCGTCAAAAAACTAAAAAAAATATTAATTCGTAGGTCTACGGCGATGGTAGGTAGAAGTACTACGCGTAGTTCTGGTTACGATCAAGTTGAAAAAGCTTCCATTTTCCACGTGCACCTTGTAAATAGCACTTAGCACTACGCGAATGTATCTACCTCCCCGCGTACACTTCGCAGTCGGCAACTAGGAATAGCAATATACGGAAATTAATGCCGACGAACTCGATGCGAGAGCTTCTAGTACCATGGACTACCTCTACCGCATCGGTAATGTACACTGTTGGGCAATCACGTGCTACGCGTGTAAAAGTTGATATTTTTTTTACGGATTTCATTTCATTTTGCTGCGAAAATAAAAAATTGAATCGCGCAAAGGTGACCAAAACCAAGCGCAGGTACGACAAAGGGTGAAAATGAAAAAAGCGCCCAACACACTGGCACTAGTGCAAGAGTGTATAGTAAACTCATCCACGTAAAGTCTCGACTCTTCTCCGCCACAAGTCCGACATCTTAAGAAATGAAATCCCAACGCGATAGTAATCTCGAATTATACCTACTCCGTTCGTACACATAAGCAACGTGATAAAAAAAACAAAAAAACAGGTAATTCAATTAGGTACTCGGCGTAAGAGAGAAAAAGAAACGATCGCGTGGTCGAGGGAGCGGAGTGGCGGACGGAAAATGTTTCGAGAAACAAAAAAAGAAAAGCGAGGAAAAAGAAAAAGGAAAAGGAAAAGGAAAAAAAGGAAAAAGAAAAAAATATGAGAAAGAAAAGAGAAAAAAGGAAAAAGAAGAGGAGAAGGGAATCCCTGCGCAATTCCTAGCAACAGTCTACACGACGATCCGTTATCGAGGCCCGAGACTTGGAAGTAATAATTAGGATCCCCTCTCGCGGCTCCGGCGGCGGGGTCATCTCACCGCAGCCCGCGTAACGTATAACGCTAGCTCGATTACGTCATTTTGACGTCATAGCTAGCTTGGATACGGTTGGATCGGCGCGGCGGAGAGAATACGTTTTACGGCGAAATGCTACGCGATTGGTCGTCGATTCACCCGACTCCGTCGCCGCTACCTCAACGCAGAAGCGCCTTTTTTCATTCATAAAACTTACTCGAGATAGAAGAGATCAGTGTGGAATGATCCGCGAACTATTACGGTTATCCGAATACTAGAAAACAAATCGGTGAAAACACGCGCGTTCTTTTACACACAATTTTATTCGTTCCATCGCCGATTATTTGTTGTTGTTTTTTTTTGCCGAGTGAATTTTTGTGCGGGCGCAGACACGATACGATCGCGGTCGCCGCGACCCCGACAAATTTTTCCACATCGTCGTTAGTTTTGAATTTTTTTTTTTTGTCAAATTTCCCGTCGGTTTCGTCGCGCGTTCCGAATACTCGATACATTTTTGAAAGAAATTCTTTTTCGTCGTTCGTAAACGTGGAATTACAGGCTTACATCCTGGCATCCGATTGCGTTATACTCTTCCCATACCCGTCCACCTCTCGATTGGGTTCGCTTCGCCAGCAGCCGGACTTGAGCAAAGTAGATTCGGATTCGGCGACCACGTTGATACTCGAAGAAAGGGACGCGGCAGCGCTCGATAGTAATTTCTGTTTTTTGGATTTTCTTTCCTCAGGAGGCAACACCGCCAGGTGTCCCACTGAGACCGGCTCGTCCGCGACCATGATCATGGACGGCTTGGAAACCCTGAGCACCGCACATCCGCATCAGCAATTCCTACTGTCCGAAGCAGCAGCCGCCGCAGCCGCCCGACACTTTAGCGTGCTCAGCTTCGACTCGGTGCTATACAGGACCGGCGAATCTACCAATCCGAAAAGCTGCGGCACCAGCCCCATACCGGCTTCCGGAGTACCCGATAATACTCATCAAGACGTCGACTCTTCCGACGCCACTCCGGCCGATCTCAATACACCGGTTACCACCTCGGCCGACGTTTCCTCTTTCTTTGGGCCTTCCACCGTTGTCGAACCTCCGCCGATATCCGGTAAGTTCTACTCTCAATCTCAATCTCAATCTCAATCTCGAGCCTTCTCTCTATCTCTCTCTCTGTACGTCGCTTCGTTTTCTGCGTTAATCGAGAAATCGGCATAAAAATCAACGTACTCGGTCCCTCTCCCCTCACCCCATCTCATCCCCAACTCGTTCGTATTCGTTCCATTTTCAACCCTTCCTACTGCTGCTGCAACCAAAACCTTGACCCACTGCCACAGCGCTACGCTCTCATTGCAATACCCCGAATGTCTTTCGTGCACTTTTACGGAATTGAGAAACCAAACCGGACGAAAATATTGACAAAATTTTGTTAGGTTTCGAATTTAAGATACGATGCAGATTCGTAACCCAACCATCGCGCTCGCTTCGTCAGTTATTCGAAGGGCTTTCCACGTCTCAACGCGTTGACGCGCCAATACCATCAAAAACATCAAAATATGTCGTCGTCGTTCATCGGTTGGAAAAGGCGCAGCGAGAAATGGATGACGCGAGGTCATTGTCAGAAATGACGAAAATTTTCAAAATATACACGTTTCTACGCGTACGGACCGTACCATGTTGCTCGAGCGCAATGCAGATCGCCGTTTGCACTTTCAATTGCCAAAAAACGAGAAATTGCTTACTGACACGGTGTAGATCTAGAGATAGGCTACCATTTTGGTAAAATACGACTTGGGAATGAGAGAAGGGTAACCCCCCGGCGTCGCACCGCGTCCGCAGACGCAAACATATTTGAACCCATTTGCTATTTTCATCGTAGATTCGGTAATATATTTCAAGGTCGAATCGTCGTAATGGCTTTTTATACACTCTCTCGTGTACAGCAGGGGCAACAGTGGCTGCAGTTGGAGCTGTGGAGAAAGAGCAACCTTCTTTCGACGGTTTCTACTCAAAGTTTCGGTCTAAACGCGAATATCCTATAAATAAATCACTCGTATCGGATTTTTCCTAGAATCGAGTACGCGCTTCCAATCGAAACATGCGAATAATCGACGTCGCGCGTCGTATTAATTTCTCGTCCCTTCGCTACATGCGATAGGCTACCCCACCCCCTCCCACCTCCCCAGCTTCGAGGAATTCGCGCGATTCCGACGAAATGTTAGGTTAGATCTGGTATATTTGTGTTTGAAATTTCGCTTCGCGCCCGTAATTTGAAATCATTTCGAATACGGTAGCTATTTATACGTATTCGTGAAAAACACGCCGTCCGCCACCCGAAACAAAATCAACGATGCCTAGATAATTGAAAAACAAAAAAAATCGATACGCGGGTAAAAGTATAATGAATGGCAAACTCCCATAACGTCGCGTCGTCTTCGTCATCTCATCGTCAGCACCGCGCACCACATTATACATACTTGGTACGTGTCAAAGTAACTCGCTAATTACAGCATTACACGATCGCTATACGTATACTTACATAGTACAGTACACATGTATCTTCATACCTAGCCAAGGTATGCACACGCGTATCAACCATTTCCAAGTATTCGCGCTATTTCTCGCGATTAACGCCGATTTACAATTTACAAAGCATGTTACGACTTACGAGTTCGTATTAACGGACGAGCCGAATTTGCTGAAATGCTCGGGTACACGAGCCATAGGTACACCTATTTCTAAACCAATACTTAGGGTTAGCGAAAATATTCGACATTTTACGTCGAGGTACTTTTGGCGAAAAACAATTTTCAAGGTACTTTTTCGATTGCCACCAAGTTTTCTCTCGAATGGAAAAGTAAACATGCGCCGGGCGCGGGCGCCGGGCACCGAGCACCGAGCACCGGTACTCGTATTGTATGCGTGCATACGCACAAGTGTAGATAGGTAAGGTACATGGTGCGGACTGCGGACTGCGGAATCGTTACACTCGGCCGAATCCGATTCGATCAATAGATACGCAACGCAAAGGCCTACCCTTTCACTTTCAGGCCGCCTCGTCGCTGTCGCTGTCGCGTGCTTATTCAATGAAAGTTTCAACGAACGTTGAAAGCGAATCGCACATTTGGCCCAAGTTTAGCCTATAACGCGCCTCGACTCGATTCGACAACGATACATCTACATATACTCGTACGTACGAGTACTATGTAGCCTCGCAAATGCCGAGATGCCGGTTCTCGGCACAGCACGGCGTGCTTCTACACATTGACGTTGGCTTTCGCCTTTGCGGGCTAGCCACAGCTCATGCGCGAGCTGTTCGCTCCTCTTCACGTATCACACAGACGCCGGGTCCGGGTATCCTCGGCCATGCTTCGGTTTCGAGTACATTTCCTTCGAATAACGGAAGAATATCGTCGAGAAGTCGCGTTTTTCACTTTCGGCCGCATCGCCGATTCTATCTAGAATCGATGGTATACATATAACAGCTCCGCTAATACAAGTGCGGATATACGGACGTATTCGTTCGCCGATTGCCCCGTTCGAGCTACCTGTTGGCTCTTCACACTTCACAGTACAGCGCGCTCCCCCTCTTTTGCCTCTCTGTACCAATGCTGTATACAGGGTGTCTCATATTGGATTGGGAAAACGATAACTGGTGATATAACGGTCACCAACAACAGCGTTTGTGTAAATCATCGAGTGCACATCCGTAGTCTACTCTCAATATGGAAGGGGCTACGATAATTTCAATTTCAAGCTTGAAAATTGTCATTTTTTGTTCATTTTGTTGAAAAATTTCGTAGCTATTTCGGATGAATATAGCTTCGGCAAGTTGTACAGCTACGATAGCCAAACAAAATTACTCGACTTAAATGTTTGAAAATATGGTAAAATTTGAAATTCAGCGATGTTACAACTCGATGCAATGGTAAAGATAATGAAAAAATATTGAAAGAATACAAGTTCACTTATCAACCTTTATTTATGTAACGAAAACAGAATAAAAACAAACCGTAGTAATCAAACGCAACCCGTTAACTAACCAACTATTTCTATTTCTCGATGCAACTCGTTAAATTTCAAAATTAGGCTATTAAATGAGCTCGTAAGTAGTTTTGTTCGTTTCTCAGAGCTTTACAATTTGGCGAACCTTTTCATTTTTTCAAAGAAACGAATGAAAAGTTACCATTTCCAAGTTTCGGTGTGTGTTAGGCCCTACCAGATCATAACTGCTTTGTCTCATTCAACGAACGCGTTAACACAATCAGCAGCTCGACATATTAATCGTACGGGTTTTCTTACGAGCTTGTCAAAATTTTCATTTTACCTACGTGCCTATTCGTACGAATGAAGGTAACTACCAAATCGATGTCTGGACTAGACGTTACATATCTATCCTCGTATATTCCTTCGCTGCGCACGAAGGCCTTCATTTTTCGACGCATTTCTATTTTCATCTTTTTGTTTCGGTATTACGTAATACTGGAAATCGACGTTCGTTCCAATTTAAGGCAAATTTATTGCCGTAAGAGAGAAATACCCTACCCATGTACTCGTATACGAGTAGGTAGTCGTGTAAAGTGAACTTTTTGAAGGAAAAAACCAACTACAATTATAAATACTTGAGAAAAAAACACGACACATAATGCGGAAAACTCGCCAATTGAAAAGGGTAAGCTCGAACCAGAGATAAAATTAATCGTTATTGGTAAGTTATTCGCGTAATTAAGGCTTCAAGCAGGCACATACGTCCTACTCGTGCGATAGCTATAAATTCGATTGCACCGCAGTACAACGAGTCAAAATTTTATTCGATCGATTTAAAATTTCGATCGCACGTTGCGAACAATTTCTTCGTCATTTCTCGTTTCATCTTTTTCTTCACCCATCAGTCAATGACACAAGCGACGAAGAAAATTTTGCAGCAAAAGAGAGTTTTCCTCCTATTTTCCATGAAAAATCACTTTTCGAAACTACTACATACCACATCGCATCTAGGTATGTACGAACCGTTTTTCTTTCGAATCAGCCGATAACATTTTGATATTTGGTCCTTGTATCGCGAGGATAACTACGAATGATTCTGAAAAATTACCTCCCCGAGATATTCTTCGACACGGCCGATCGAGTTTATCTCAAATTAATTCGAAAAACACGAGTCGCCTATACAAAGGGTGAAATTTTCCGTTTACGTCACATACCTTTTGCTTTTTTCCCGTTTCTAACTCGTCCAAGGTCGAAACAATCGCCGAATTGAAATTGATCACCGCAAATTAACTACACAATCGACGAAAATTGCCTCATAAAGACGTAGCGTCTCTGCGTATATAAAAGGCGACGCGACGCGTATAGAATTCCAGCCACAGGCCTCAGAGCTTTCGCATACAAAAAGCTTCCTATTATCGCTTAAAAACAAATAAGTTTTTCGTCTTTCCACCATATTGATTTTTTGCACCGAGCCTACGCCTATTTTTTTTTACAATTCCGCGCTCCATTTTAATGACCAATGTAAACATTTTTTTCAAAAAAAACTCTTCTACGTATACCTACCTACATATTTTGAAAGTAGAGCGACGACGCGACGCGACGTTCACCGAGGGGGACCACAGACCAATTTTATTCAAATCATTCGATTTTTCGAGAAAACGTATTCACCCCCAATTGGGTACATCCTACATACGAGTATAAATACATATTACATATACGATACAATACGAGTCGACTGGGAGTAGATATTCGAAGCTGCTAGGGAGTACGAGAGTATACAAAAGCAACGCATCGTCGGCGACATATTCGAATTTTAAAAAAGAAAAATTAACATTCGTCGTACGTAGGTATATTTGCACGTCTAATTGCCCATATATAGGTACCGATTATACCTATCCGCAAATATTCGTAAATGCAAAAGGACCCACCAAAATCAGCTATAATGATTAGATACTCGTATCATACGGATATCAATACGAATTTTAAACCGAGTGGCGCAACCAATTAAACGTTATTTTACCGCTAACGCATATACGAGAATAAAAAACTTTTCAAGGTTCGCAAATCCCCTTTGATTAATATAAAACCGAAACGTCCTCGTTAACGAGCGATTTTATATAGATAGATAATTTTCTTCCATCGGGAATTAAACGTCATTCGGCAAACTCGGGTTCGGCTTCCAAGGTACGAACGATCCGTATTTCAAACACGATACATCCTCGAGTGGAAGTTTGGCGAAAGGGGGTAGGGGTAAATCCGAAAATAAGATCGAGAACCTACGACAATCGTGAAAACTACGAAACCCGTAGAAAGGAATACGGGGTTTTTGAACCAACACTCGAGCTAAGAGTGATTTTAAATTTTAAATTTATGTACGGAAAATTTACTCGGAAAACGAGCTTATTACGCGGTGGGATGGGGGACGTTGCCCTACAAATGTTCCTTTCTGACTACGAGTCTGAAAATTCTAGTAAGAAATAGGAGGCCGTTTCGTTCTATTGTATTAGATGAGATTTAGCACAGACTACATTTACAGCCGTCTTTTCGCATTCATTTTTAACGAGTTTGCGTACAGTTGAGATCGGTATAAAATTTCCAAGTGCCAACGCGTAGAAATCGTTACTTTATGTACGCTCGTCCTTTACCTTTTCGGCTTCTCCCTCCTTACCACACATTCGACTCGTGTTTCGCTATTTTGTATGACCAATCTGTTGTAGCAGTATTTGCAAAAATTCAAATCGCGAATGGGTACCAAGCACATAGCTAAGGTACCTATCTCGCGTCGTTTTCGATTACCAAAGTTGAGTTGATATTTCCGTCGAGTATAGAACGAATTTCTTCGTACCAAAAACTCGGCGTATTGAAAAAAGCAAATATTTAGGAGAGAAAAAAAAAACAAAACAAACTGACAAAAAAACCACTCGAAATCGTCGGAATCGTGTCGTTTGATATTCGCGGAATTCAGATTTACAGCGTTGAAAAATTACCGTAAGTACACTCTCGACATTGCAAAAGCATTTCGATTCGAATCGAATTCGAAGAATCTTTCGAAATTGTCGATTAAGTCGCATCGCATCGCATCGCATCGTATCGCATTCGATCGTTGAAATGCAAATCGACGAGTCGAGAAAAGAGGAAAAAAGTTTCTACGACACTGCGCATTCGACTCATGTCGTCGCGTCGTACGTAACGTATCGATTTGTCGTCGACATTACATGGCGGCAACATCTTTAATAACGCAACTCCATAGATCGATCTTTATAGCTCTCCATCTTATAATAATTGCGTTTGCACAGTTAGATAGCGCTTAGCCGCTTACAATACGAATACCGAGTCGATCGTCGTCGTCGTTAATTTTCATAATTATTATTATCTCGCGATATACAACGGAGAGAATTTCTTATCTGTTTGTTTTGGCGTCGTCTGGATTTCATAAACACAGTTATAAGGCGGCTGTAGCGAATCGACATTTCCGCCGAGATACCTAACCAATGCGTTATACAATACGAGCGCCTAATAAACGCCTATTAATCGTAATAAACGACCGAGTCGGCAATTTTTTTTCTCTCAAATTCGATGAAATCGCACGTATCTTATCGTCTTATTGGCGCACTTGATGACAAACGTGCGCAAGCTGACGTTTCACTTATAAAACGAACAACGGCGCGCGGACATTTAGCACGTCATCGTCGGAGGAGCGCCCGTGTATGAAAACGCGCGATATTGTAACTCGTTGTCGAGCTTCTTCTCTTTCGGATGATTTCGGGTCGATTTGATAGGTTTTTCGATTTTACGCCGACGATCGACTCCCGCAAGCATTCCAGACTTGCGGCATGCTTTCGAGTTACTTTGCGGTTGGTTACGATGGGGGGAGGGGGGGGGGGGGGGGGGGGGGGGGGGGGGGAAGTAAGCCAATCGTCGCAGATTTTCATATCTGCTATCTTCGTACCAACAAATAATCCGCGTATTGTACTCGTACCGAAGTGTATCGCAAATATATGAGTACCTACTAAAGAATACGTTGTTTTTGTTTGTGTTGCGCAGGATCTTTGGAATCGGGAGGCGTCTCAGCCAACGCGACCGAAGACGATTTGGAATTGAAACTCGAAGACGCGGAAACAAAAATCGAAGTCGAATCGCTGAATGACAGTCCGTCGAAGGCATCGCACGACGACGACGACATCAGCTGCGCCAGCACAATTACCATGTACCCGAATACGCCTCAGTCGACGACCAACAACGGTAAACTGAATTATCGCGGTATTTTCACAACGTCCAGTTCCAACTCGGTGCAAGTGGGCAGCGCGAGTCTGCCGTCGCCCAACTCGACGAGTTCCAGCAATAGTCACTGGTTGTTGCCTAGTCCAGATAAGAATATCTTTCCTCCTCTGTTCGGATTGCTGCAGCAGTCTCAACAGGGCACTCAACCTTCGCATCAATCGTACCCATCCACTAGTTCTAGTCCATCGACGGTCGGACCGCAAGGGCAACAGTACGACGACAGATCTCAGCAACAAGTCGAATTATTAGGTCTAAGCATCGAATGCGGCGCCGGAGGCGGCGGCGCCAGCAACGCCAACATCTCCATCAAGCAGCCGCCGTCGTATTCGAGCTGCAGCGGCGCGGGCTCGGGCGCCGATCAAGAACTGATTTATTCTAGAGTGGGCCAGTCGCTGGTTCAAAATTCGCCGGTACAAAAATACCAGTGGATGGACTCGCCGGCCGAATACCCGTCCGGTTCGCCGCTCAGCATGCCCGGTCCTTCGGGCATCGTTATACCAAAGCAAGAGCCCAACTACGGCTCTCCGGTGGCCGGCTGCAGCGGTATCAACGTCGTCGACATACAGCCGACGCCCGGCACCGGCCAAGCTTACGTGCAGCTCGCCGAATACGACACGTCCACCAGCAAAGGTCACGAAATTCTCCAGCAAGCGTACCAACAGTCACCTCTGCCATTGAAACTGGTGCCAGTCAAGCCGCGCAAATATCCGAATCGGCCCAGCAAAACGCCCGTTCACGAGCGTCCGTACCGGTGCCCGGTCGAGAACTGCGATCGTCGCTTTTCACGCAGCGACGAACTCACCAGACATATTCGCATCCACACCGGTCAAAAGCCATTCCAGTGCCGCATCTGCATGCGTTCGTTTTCACGTTCCGACCATCTCACCACGCACATACGAACGCACACCGGCGAGAAGCCGTTCTCTTGCGATATCTGCGGACGTAAATTCGCCCGCAGCGACGAGAAAAAAAGACACGCCAAAGTTCACCTAAAACAAAAATCCAAGAAGGAAACCAAAATGGCCGCCGTGCTGGCTCAACAGCAACAGTCCAGCCAACAGTCCTCATCCTCCTCGTCTTCTTCGCAGCAGCAGCAGCAACAACAACAACAACACCTATCTACTCAGCAGCAAATTCAGTCCCAACATAATTCGCCGTCGTCCGCCGGCACGCCGACTCCGCAACACGTTCAGCACCATCCGCATTCGCATCAACATTCGCAGCATCATCATCATCACCACCATCATCATCATCCGCATCACACCACTCTGCACAATCAAGGTACCGCAACGCCCATCCATCATAGCGACGATTCGCTCACCTTGACTGTTGTTACTACTTCGATTTGAAAATGTTTCTTTTCAAAATTTCAATCGACGTAAAAATTTTCATTTTTTATTTTCGTACGAATGTGTTTTTTTCTCGTGTTTCTTTTTTTCGTTTTTCTTTCTTTTTTTTCTGTTTCTGTTTCTGTTTCTTTCTTTTTTCTTTTTTTTTTACTTTGTCGTCTGTGATTGTTTTTTTTTTGTCTCTTTGTTACATTATGCGTTAGTTATATGTACCTATACCTATTACGTGCATAGCTAATATACTGTGCCATTATACATATATATACGATATAAGATGTAAGATTTGTTCGACTTTTTTTTTCCACCGGCCGCGTTCAAAACTGGATTATTTAATGTAATTCGGTAATGGACTCCAGAAAAAATTTACCATCTCTAAATTCGCGTTTACACGTTGGGCGCGCAGTAATTTCGTTTTCCTACCTTCTTCTCGTCTACCAAGTAGGTACCTATTTGTTTTTTCTCATTTTTTCATACTAACGTAGTCAAACTTTGAAATCGATAAAGTAACGTATGAAAAATCGCAAGTGGAATCGACAAGATACGTACAAGTTAGAAAAAATTAGTCCTCGACCGACCTGCCTGTCGGAGTTTCGCTTCTCTTCGTAGGTAGTAGGTAGCTAGGTACCTAATTCTCGAGAGCACTTTTATGATCTTATTCGTCGATCGAATCGAGCTCTTCCTAAAATTTTTGAAAAGTAATAATTACGTGTTTTTTTTTTCACGATTCCTATCTTTATCTTTTGTTTCTCGTTTCTCAATTTTTTTGTTCGTTTCGAATCAAGTTGGGCTTCCTATATCGCGATAAAAAAAACTTGAACTTATTCGCTCGTAAAGAGAAAAGCTCGTATCGTATTTATGTAATTGCAATTCGAGTCTTTTCGATATACGAATCTTACACCTTGATTTCCTCGTTTCCCTTTTCCCTGCCAGCTTTTTCAAGTTTATAATATTATTATCACGAATTAACCATTCATTACTTTCTTTCGTTTTCTTTTTAAATGTACGTAGGTAATGATTTAAGACGAACTTATGTTCCTTTTTTTGTTTGCTTAATTTAATCACTGTTCAATTTTTTTCGCGCCAAGACACGTATACGTAGGTACGTGTGTCTTTTACGTGTTGAAAAATTATTTTTTTCGATGTAAATAAGCATTTTGTACAACATTTTAGCTTTCGTAGGAAATTTTTCTTTCGTGCTTTGTAAACAGTTCCAATTTCAATACCTCTACGTCAGCGCACATTCCTTTGTTAATTTCTTTGTTTTTCTTTTTAATCCACTTAATATTTTAAACAAAAATTTATGGTATGTACATACGTGTACAGAGTGTCGTATATTCTAAGTAATTTCTCGTTCTTTGTTTCGCTTTTTTCTTTTTTCTTTGTTGTTGTTTTCATGTTTAGAATTCAGTTTATTTAATTCTAACTTTTTTCTTTCTTTTTTTTTAACAAAAATATTCAATTTACACGGCAATTGATCTTCGTACAATACCCACGTAGCGAATGTAAATAATTGAAAAATATTTATTCGGATTCTAAATGGCTCCCGTAAAAATTCTATTTAAAAATTAATTTCCTAAATTTGTAAGAAGCTAGGCATTTTCCTGCCTGCCTGTCTTTCTACATGTAGTTACGTAATCCTATCTCTTTTCACGACTTACAATTTACAAATACAAAAAACACGCAAAATCATCGTAACGTGAAAAAAAAGATGGAAAATTTTTTAAAAATAACAGAAATACGAAGTATATGAAAAATATTTTTGGATTTTATTACCCGGGATTTGTTATCGAATTTTAAAGCAAGAACTTGTAATATTAAAGAATTATTTACACTACCGAGTAAAATTGGGTTAGTTTTTTCTATTATTATACTACGATTAGGCTCCATGCCATCCAGTAATTCCCAACTTTTTTTTTACAATCTTTTTATTTTTTCTCTCACCGAGTTTCAACCGTAAAAATATCCTAAGTATATCAAAAAAAAAATCAAGTTACCATTTTACTTTTTTTTCTTTTTATGTTTAATTTCTTTAATCGTGTATAGGTAGTTTAGATACCATTTAAGAAAGAAAAGAAATCAAAATTTTTCACCGATATAGCATTTTTTAAAATTATATAGGTAGTTTTCTTTATTTAAAATACCATATACAAATTATTTCGTATTATATTTACCTATTGTTTAATTTAAAATGAAAAATGATCTCATTTTTGTATTTTTCAGACTATTTTTTTTTCTTTTTTTTTAAAAGTTATCCGAGTTTTTATTTTTTTTTTACGACTATCTTCGGAAAACAGAAAAGGAAAACGTTCTATAAAAATATTTCAAATTGAATTTTTTTTAGCAAATATAATGTAACAAAATTAATTTTAAAAAATTAACTTCAAACACGTTTGTACAGTATTTTTTTTTCTTTTTCTTACATAGAAAATAAAAAAGACTACTACCAAGTTATCTTTCTAATAAGAATTGATCTTTTGTACTATCGCTGTGTATTTTAATTTATTTGTTTTATGTATTTGTGTTAATTAAAAAATGATTAACATTACAATAAATGTAATAAAAAATTTGAATTTGTGTTTATTTTGTTAAAAATGGGTTTATTTTTGGCTCATTCGCGAACGAGCAATTTAAATAATTATCGAGCGTTTATAATTACAAAAGAGAGAAAGAAAAGGTGGTTAAACTAACCCGTAAAATTTAAATTCTTCAAATTTTCGAAACGAACACCGCTACAAGATGAAAATTTTACAGGCCTATTTGACTTTAAATCAAACTTGACTGACACACGTTCAACTGATCTGTGAGCTGGGCTGAGCTGTCACTTTTTTTTTTACTGAAAAGTGGATTTTCAAAATTTACCAACGAACGCGGAAAAACAAAGCTCAAAATGTTCAGCGTATTTGTTTGGCTGAAACGTACCTATATCGGCCCCAAGGTTGAATGTTAACTACAATAAACGCGGAACGTAGGAAGTTGAAACGTATTTGGAAACATCGAACGAGTGGAGAAAATTATGGTAAGCGCGATATTGCAAAATACTGTAAGCTAAGTTCGCGGTAATCATTTTAAAACCAAATGATTTTTACCTTTAAAATTGAAAACGTTCGACCTTTAGTAAGTTGGTGAACTGCGTATTTCAATCAGTTCTTTGGTAAGATTTTCAACCAAATGTCCCCTTATTGAAGCAGAAAAATTAAAAATTCGAACCGGCAAACTATAACGACAACAACTGAATCTTCAATCTAGAAAAAAAGTCCGTAACATAACGGAATTTGCGCTATGATGATACGGGTATACAAGATTCACTTCAAATCGTAAGCTTTACCAATACTGCAAATTGTGCACAGCGCCAACAAGAATCGATTCGAATAAAGAATTACGATAGGTAAGTACGATACTTCATACTTTAGATACTCGGTGTAAAACACACTTCGATTCGATTCAGCACCTCGATCTGAAGGTATTTAAAAGCGCACCCCGATAGGAAAGATTTGAACATTTGTTACAACGAGCGTCGAGATGGTGTACAAAGCAACACGCTGAAGGGCGAAGAGAATAAATCCGGGACGAGAAAAATGTATAAATTTTTAATTTACCGGAATGCCGGCTCCGGTGAAAAAATACGGTACCTCGTTTTATGAATGAGCGTTGGTTGAACTGTTGAATGGAGCTTTGAAAGTAACGTGTTCTAAAAGTTTACCACCAGCATCGGCAGCACGATATATAAGTACGTTGTGAGGGAAGCGAACACGGTACAGGGAGGTTAGCTTTTGCAACGCAACGTTCCTACATTCATTTTTCGTGTTCGTGTAAAGGGCTCGAATATTCGAGTTCATTGACCGTGCTGCAAAAACGGCCGCGTATAAGGTGTACGAACAACGGAAAGAGAATAAAATTTGACCGCGAACGAAGGAAGCGGAATGGATTTCGATTTTCTAGCTTACGTTTTCGATGGACAACAATGCGAGCGAATTATTTCGCTTATTGGTTCGTCAAATTATCCGCTCTTCGTACACGAGTCTGTAGCTATATAAAATAAAAGTAGAATGAATAACGAATATACCGAAAAAGTAATACGGTAATAATTAACTACCTAATTAAAATAATATCTTAAAAACTGACGAATAACAATCTGGAATGCGGGAAGCATTCGGTAGTTGAACTGAACTACGATAATTTACGCATTATTTACAAGTATTTTTCAGGATTAAAACATCGTAGAGCTTCCAGTACAGACTCGCTGCAGTCTATCATATTTGGTTTGGTTTTGATCCAACAGAGATATTATAGGTACACGACGATAGCGCGAGCAAAATATAACAATCGGACGTCTTAAACAGATCGATTACTACGAGTAATGCGCATATAGAAAATGCAGAGGGAGTAGGAGTAGAATACAGAAAAATTACTCGTAAGAATATGAAGAGTTAAAATGCAGATGAAGAAAAAAACTGGACTAGGTTTAGTTATGCGCTTTCAGTGAATTATGGGAATGCTAGAAGGCTGATCTGGTGCGGTCACGATACCGGATGTGACCATACAGTTTTCACCATGTTCAACGAATTACTAGACGATAATTCTCGAGTAAAACGGAAAAAAATTTTGGTAACAAAAGTATCGGAGGAGCTTCGCCACTTTAGATACACGTAGGTACTTGTTGTTAATTTTAGCGACGAAGAAAAACGATATTAGGTGTACGCATTTCCCATCCATACGCGTATGGATGCAAGTTGCAAGTTGCAAGTCGACTATACATATATATTACGTTGACGATGACTACGCTCTTCGCGAGCTCTTCGAATACAAGGCGTCGAGTATTTGAACGGTTACACGTACTTTGCCAAGCCAATTAAGATAAATAATGGTCCTGAAATTCGCATTCGATTTTTCGAATCATCACCGCGTGTTAAGCAAACAAACCGGTCTACGGCAAGCAGCGACAAGATTGTAGTACAGCGAAACGCTTGCGCCCGAAATAACAACCGCCACAACAACGCGACGAGGTACAAGGTAATCGAAAATTTGAAAACAAAAACTCGAATAGTCGAAAATTGACAGATAACTAAACTAACCTAAACCGATTCCGATGGCAGCGTCCGGAGGATTTGCGTTTTTCGGCGATACAATTTGGCTTCAATTTCGTTGAGAAGTCGTCGATTGGCGTGTTTCTGTTGGTATCTCGACTCTCGAGCACACGATACAATACTACGGCCATCCAACTGATGCGGTATTTCGCCATCGGCAACAGTAGGTAGATATCTGGAAATGTATCTAAGTAATAATTCCAGGTAAACAAAACCGAAGCCGCGCAATAATGTACAAAAAACTACAAATAAGACAATACCGATCTTTTTAGCGGAAGTATACTAATGAAGTACCTTACTACCACGTAAGATCTCACAATCGCAAATCGGATAACATTTTCAAAGCTCTACTTACTGATAGTTATTACTCGAATCTTGATACATTTTTACGTCTTTTGAAATACAAATGTAGTGTACCGGTTCTACTTTTGTATCTATACATATCCCGACATCAACTTACTCGTGGTCTAGTTGACATATGCTTATTTTACCGCAGTTTTTCATTTAATATAAACTTTATATAAACGCCAACTATACGCCGAATATCGCAAAATTTACCGCCACCGTTGGTTTTTAAAAATTTTTAAAGCACAGACGCGCAGCAGCAGCATTCAGCAGGCGCAAAAAAATAAAAAACACAGATCAACCTCATGATTTTTACAAATTATTGTCACGCTTCATGTCACATCACTCAAGTCACGGCGAAAGGTCAAAACTATTTCATTACTGGCGTATGGCAACACTGAGTGGTGATTTTCGGGTGGGCTCCGCAGGGGCGGGGGGCTTCGCAATTTTGAATGTTGTATCAATTTTTCGATACTGATAACGATAAATTCATTTAATCGTAACAATACGAGTATTATCTTAATCACCAACGGCATTCGCCATCTCACTGAGAAATTGAGAATAGAACGATGATCTGTTTCTGTAGATAAGGATAAATTTTGGCAGAAAAATTAGAAATGCAACGCGGTCTAATTATTATTTTCGATTTTTTACGCGAACGTGTCGTGTCATAAACTTTAGGTAATAGGTGAAGTAGTTTTCAAAAACTTTCGTAATATTGATTCTAGAAAACATTTCTGAAGAATAAAGAAGCCTGTAACGATGACCGGCTTCGAGCACTGAAAAATGCCAGGGCAGATCTGCAGGTAAAAGACGACAAGTCGACGATCGTAGTAAGAATTTATCGAACACCGTACAGACGTACATTTGTTGATAACGCGTGCATCATTCAATCCGAACCATATGGCGCGAAGAAGCGAACAATTATATTTCCTCTTGGCGCACCGTATATATGAATAAAACGAAACTCTTCGGTAATGGTGAAGATGGTAAGCCAAAACAAAAGATTATCCGGCTAGTATAGATCGAATACGATGTACGCCTTGGTGAATGAAAACGACGAAGAACTGGAAAACATGTAGTGCTGATCTAAGGAGGGGCCTCTCGCTCTCGGTTGCCGCGGAACTAAATATAAGGAGTGGTCTTCCCTGGTCCAGCATTCGATGCATCTCATTATCTACGAGCATGGCTAGGTGTGATCGCCATCTGGTCACCAAATGATCGGATAACTGTCTCAAAACAAATGGTATTGAATTTCGGTCAACACCGCTGTGTCAGCCAACGTTGATACAACCCCGATATCCAAATTCAGCCACGGTTTGATATCTGTTCGGCCCCTATTTCGTCCAAATTTGAATATTTGCGGTAAAATAACGCAGTCCAACGGAAAGAGGTTATATGATAATAAAATTGAAGGTCAATCAAGGTCCAGCATATAGTATACTAGAGACAGAGATTAATACCGGTCTAAAATCTCGTACACTGCGTACAGGACGCATGTAAATACCTATTCATTTGCGTGTAACAAACGATATTAACGAATAGAAACTTGGCGTCTTTTACATTTTTCCCCTAATTTATTTACTCGAAACGTGTTTGTTTATTTTGCCGATTAAATTTACGTATGTTTGGGGAATTTCCAATTTACTAAGGGCCAGTTGTACCATATTTGTTAAACTCGGCTTAACTTTAAACCGCAATTAGGCTGAGG
>FIZU01043059.1:0-12881 GCA_900064475.1 Pseudococcus longispinus | reverse complement strand
CCTCCCCCCCCAATAGCAAAAGCATATCCTATGCTAAAAATTGAATAAATTGTCGTAAAATTATTTGGCAGACACCATGGATTTTTTCAAAAATTGGTTGAGTCTAATTGTATATACTAATATATTTTATGTATTCCTGTTTAAAAAATGCAGCGAATGAAAATTTTTCTTCAGAATTATTTGCTTGATAAATAATTCTAAGAAGTGGAATTTGACAAAATTTTACTGATTTCTTCAAATAAAAATTGCACAATTTTTCCGAAAATTGTTGTTGAAAGTACATTTCCTGTGTTAATTTTCACTGTGAGTAAATCGGAAATTTTCTTATAATCTTGTTCTTTTTTCTTATTAAATAGTATGAAACATTTTAATGTCGAGTCATTTAGAGCCCTAAAATATCTAAATTACAAATTCAAAATTCCATTTTTTTTTTCAAAAATTACAATGATGAAAAAATGCGATGAGATTAAATTGAAATTTTTGCAGTGAATCTCTTTCTTTTTTAAGAATTATTAGTTGAATGCAATTTTTTTCAATTTGTAGCAAATCTCATTTTTATTCGATTATATTTTCTGCGTGAAATTGTAATTTTCACTGATGAAGAATTAATAGTGTCGATATAGTAAATAGGCAAATATTTTGGTAATCGCTTTTGATCGACCTTTTTTGAATGTTGCCAATCTACACGGACCCTCCTGCGCCGTACCGTTCAGAAGGACGCAACTACTTCATCACCCACGTCGCAATCGAAGCATCGAAAATGAGACGTTGCGAAGTCGCTGCAGGATTTTAGATTTTGAGAAGTAACCGCACCGCACGGTCGTGCGTTACGCGTTTTAATATCATCAAATTTGGTCTAATTTAATTCGGGTTGGCTGTCCTTCGTTGTTTAAGCCGCTTATGTGAACATTGAACAAGTATTATTGCGAATTCTTGTACCCTTCGATAATCCTGCTTTATCTAGATAGATTAAACGAGACGGTGAAGAGGGTATTATGCGATGAGAATCGCAATATAAAGGTGTATTGTTTATCTATGACGTTCCGATTGCGTGTGATTATTTCTTTATAGCTGCGAGATGAGAGCTAATAATAGAAGTGCTCGTTTGATATATTTTTCGTTGGTGGTTGTGTGTGTAAAATACCATATTCGAGGGTGGATTTGGAAAGAAGGAAAATATACTCGTACCATACCCGGAAGGGGTATTTTGTAAATACTCGAAGCTATCTGCGAAATAATAAGCTCAATTGTAGCTCATTTATCGAAGGATCTTATTCTATAAGTACTTTGTCTGGTTGTTTGATTTTCATTGCGTGTTCGGTCGGTGCCTGTGTGTTGTATTGTGTGCGAGTGAACGAGGCTTTAGATGAGTGTTTAGGTAGGTCTATAACGTATAGTTGTTACGTAGTTGGCGAGAATACATTATTTCGAGTATCGACGCGCGGTTACAGAAACTTTCTGTTAACATTTATGAAAAGCATCTTCATTGCGAGCTAGAGAAGAGTCAATGTTTGAAAGCAAATAATGAGACTCATTCGTTAACCTGAAACTGAACTGTCTACAGGGAGTTCAAATATACAGGAGACCTTTCCCAACTGTTTCGATATTGCGAACTATTTCGACAATTTATAATGGAAACTGGTATCGTTTTGCGTACACAATACCGCATGTATGTAGATAAGGTTAATAATTTACGACTGCTTAGCGTATAGCATACCGTACGTGATACTGCTAGTCGACTTTTTCGTCGAGTAAAATTTACGTTTTGCTAATTAGACGTAAGCATTAGCGGTTCTAATTTTTGAAAATAATCGCGCTGCTATTATGAGTGCAAACAATAGCGATTATTTTAAATTTATGGATTGTTTGCGGTTATTTCCTGCTTCGGATACGGGTCATGTAGTTTTTGATATTTCGGTATGCGAATCGAGGTTGTGTCTGTACTTGAGTATGTTGTTGTAGGTCCGTTTCTTAAGTCCACAGTGGGCCGCAAGCACCCTTGAAACGTCGGAAACTCGTAATTTCACCGTAAATCTATACCACATTTTCAAAAATGGTGTTTTCATAAGTTTTTGAGCTCGCAGAACACGAATTTGCGACATAAGTTTTTTGATAGGGGTGGGTCTAAAGGGGTGAAAAATTGAAATTTCGCTTACATCGATGTGTAAAATAAGGGTATACATTTTTTCAAGGTCGCTGAACACGAATTTCACATTGGTTTTTTTGATAGTGATGAGGGGTTGAGACTGAAAGGGAGAAAAATCAAAATTTTGCATACGCAGATGCGTAATATGTATGTCAGTGTACAGGGTGTCCCAGTTAAGAGTGACCGCCTTCCAACTGGCAAGTGGACAACCCATCTTGAGCCCCAGAAAATGTTTACCTATCCTTGGAATTGCAGGGACAATGTTATCCTCATTTGAATTTTTTTATTGAACTTTTGTTCATTATTTCTGAATAGTCATGAAAATTTTGTTACAATAGATAGAATGTTGCGGTTTGCGACTTTCAAAAAATCATTTATTCTAGTTTTTTTTACATGCAAACGTTTTTTGGGTTAGTTGACATCTTTTTTAAATTTTATTGAAATTTGAAAAAAAAATTCATGTCAACTTACCATTATTATGAACTTGATTGGTGTAAAAAACATGATCTTTCCAATGGCGCAAACCAGAACTTTCTGCCTTGTTCGAATCAAGAGTTATACGTGATCAATTTTGAGAAAAACACATGAAGAAAATTTTTTTTGAACAAATTTTGAAATTTGAAGAAAAAATTGTTTTTTTTATGTGTTTTTCTTGAAATTAATTACGTATGACTTTTGATCCAAGCAAGATAAAAAGCTAGGGTTTACGCCCTTGGAAAGATCATGCCTTTTTACGCAAACAAAGTTCATTATAATGTTAGGTCAACATGACAAAATTTTTAGAATTTAACAAAACTGAATTTTTTTCTTGCATTTTTCCATATATTTTATTAGCAATTGGGATATCCTGATCAACCAACCCAAAAAACTTTTGTATGAAAAAAAAACACAATAAATTCTCCTTTGAATGTCGCAAATCGCAACCCTCTATCTACGAGTATCATAACAAAAATTTTTGAGACTATTCAGAAATAATGAACAAGATTTCAAAAAAAAAATCGAATGAGCATAACTTTGCCCCGGCAATTCCAAGGTCAGGCAAACCTATTTACGTGTGCTCAAGATGAGTTGCCTACTTACCAGTTGGAAGGCGGTCACTTTTGACTGGGACACCCTGTATATGCATGTTTTCAAGGTCGCATTCTTATATTTTCAAAATTTTCTTTCTTTTTCCTTTTCTTATCATCTTTATTAGGGTGTCCTTCGCTTTTCGCTTTGTTGCTTTCATTATTTTTCGGTCACATATAGAGCAAAAGATGGTGTTTGGTCATCTATCGAATTTTCACTGAATGCTCTCTTCCTTGATTCACTAAAAACTGAAAACATCTTATTTCTTCCTTCTTTCGTTGAAGTCAGGGAAGGGATGAAAGGGGGCACTTTTTACTTGTGCTTTTTTTGTGCGCCAACAATTTTTATTTGTGCACCCAACTCTTTTTGAACAACTCATTTTTTACTCTTTTTTTCAATTAATCAAGAATGAAAAGTTGGAAATAATTATGAAAGGAGTCTATGAAATGTAATTTAATTTGATTATTGCATGCCCATAATTATTGAAATAACTATCTTCGTAGTTCGTAGAATAATAGAATAGAAATAATAATTTATAAATATGAATTTGATCAACCGTCCTAATCTTTTCGTTTGCTCAACTATGTAGATAAATAAATGTGGAGTTATTTGAGTTCAAATTTCAGTTTCATCTGTTTTTTTTCCTAATCGATTTTTTTACATTGCATTCTGAATGAGATTTCTTGATTTCGAGTACCCACATAGGTTGTACAAGAATTTTCAGCCGAAACGTAACGAAACTACAGGAAAACTAAATAACAAAATTATCAGAGTACAAACGATACCGAAATTCAGAAATGACAAGATAACGTAACGATAACGAAAAAACAAAAATCCTCATAACGTGATAATGAAATAACGTTCCGTTATTGCAACCCTAGGTGTTCCAGGAATCGTCTGCCATACGTGAGAGATGAATATGTTGCCTATCTCGATTATTTAAGGAACGAATTTCTTTTCGTAAAAAATCGAGTCAAAATCAATTTCCAATCATTGGACTGGGTAGTAGGTACATTAAAATTGAACAAATTTTCATGTCATGCATTTTTGACCAACTTCAAAATTGAAGGGCTCTAAAAATAATTTGCAATGAAGAATTCAATCGCGAAGAAATAGTACTCTCTGAAAAATGAACAATTTGTTACATTGATTTTTTTTCTAAATTCATGGTTGAAAAAGCTGTATCTTTCGAAGAAAGTTGAAAAATTCAAAATTTTTACAATTTTCTGTACTTTCAGCGATACTTGGCCCCTTCAGTTTTGATTTTAGGCAAAAAATGAACGTAACAAAAATTGTTCATTTTTCCAAGCCCTATTCATTCTTGCGACTGAATTTTTTTTTAGAAT
The DNA here is from genome assembly GCA_900064475.1 of Pseudococcus longispinus. Taxonomy (NCBI): domain Eukaryota; kingdom Metazoa; phylum Arthropoda; class Insecta; order Hemiptera; family Pseudococcidae; genus Pseudococcus; species Pseudococcus longispinus. The sequence continues at coordinate 8,321 of FIZU01043059.1, read as the reverse complement.
TCATTTCGAATTATTTGTATATCTCCTTCAATTTTGAAGTGAGGCAAAAACACATGGTATGAAAATTTGTTCAATTTTAATGTAATAGGTACCCAATTCCATAATTGTTGATTCGATTTTTTTCGAAAAGAAATTTGTCCCTTTGATATTCGAGATAGGCAACATTCCCATCTGAAATTTTTTGTTGGTGGTATCTTCTTGTATCCAAATCTCGCGTATGGCTGACGACTCTTGGAACGCCCCGTATTTGGATCTGATACATCTGAAATTTCATTTAACGAAACTATTTCCAATTCGTAATCATTTTCATAGTTCATCAGGATCTCCTATTCTTAAAAAATTTAAATTTCAAATTTCAACTTTGAAATGATGGTTTAAAACGTGTCAAAACCCAATAGTCATTATTTTGAAAACTGATAGCGTATTTTTATCCCAATTCATCTTTTTGTGACGGTTATACTTGGGTGTTTATTTGAATTGAGCAGTTGAAATTCTTCTTATCAATCGATAGATTTTCACTATCGATACGGGTGGAATTTTATGCTGATTTTCACTAAAACAAATTGAGAAAAGAAAAGAAGAAATCTTATAATTTGAAATGTAGCTGAAATGAGGTGTAAAAAAATTTAATACTACTTACTTATTAAAATGTATCTATTTTGTTTTGCCATTTTCAATTCAATGGTTTCTTTACGATATTGGTCAAGTCTCAACTTCGAAATTTTTTCAACATCACCTGGTAGCAATAAAGCATAATTACTCAATTTTATACTCATTTCGAATCTACAAGTTATTTCTTTCAATTTTTTTTATCCATTCGTTGTACCTCTATAAAGAGGAATTCTAATCAAGGTCCATAATCGATATGAAAATTATTTCAGTATTGACGAATGATTATACCAATGTAGGTCATCTTCAACTTTTTTTTGGAAAATTGTCGAAGGGATTCGAAGAAAAAGTTGCGGAGGGGTGTCAAAAAACTGGAAAAAATTCAGGGTCTCAAGCTTCAACCTTTCACCCTGTAAACGAGGTTCAAAATTTTCAAATTTTGAAAAAATCAAAAAAAATTTGATCTTTTTGTTTTTTGATGATGATTATAGTCGTATTATATCAGTTTGAGAGTACAAAATATTTTAGTAGTATTTCTCACTTTTTTGGTGGTTTTAAGACTTTTTGAATTATGGCCAAAATCATCGTATTTCAAGTTATTCTGAGATTTTGGAAATCGTTCACATATGTATTATAATTTTACATAAAATTTGGGGTTCAATTTTCACCCCGGATGAACTTGAAAGACCACCAAACAAGTAAGAAAAACTGCTAAAATATTTTTTGACTCAAACGGATATAGTATGACTAATTAATCTTGAAAAAACAAAAAATTCAATTTTTTTAAATTTTTTTTCAAATTTGAAAATTTTGACCTCCCATTTGTAGGGTGAAAGGTTTAAGCTTAAGATTCAAAAAAATTTCCACGGTCTTTTGACACCACCGCGCAACTTTTTTTCAAATCCCTCTGTATTTGCTATAACGCTCCATAAAAATGAACTTGCGAAGTGGACTGTAAAACATATTGTAATTGTGGTAACGATACAATGATGAGATTACTCTATTGATATTGAACATACCGGCGCATGCGTCACAAGTCATCATAACCACATACACCCTCCTACAATTTTCCAAAAAAAAGTCAAAAATGACCTACTTTGATGCAATCATTCGTTTATTTCCTCACTGGTCGAAGGAGTTGAACTGCAGTGCAGTACCAGCTGATCATAGTTTTCTCAAAATCTTTGGTGAAAAAGTTCTCAGCTTTCTCAGATTTTTCTTTTCAATCTGAAAGTTCATTTTTATGTGCGAACAAAGTATTAGCCAATCACGTTTTTTCGTTCGTAAAGATATTCAATATGAGTATTCATAAATTTTTTCATAAAATGAACGAATTTTCTTCAAAAATGTCATTTGTAGGTTTACACGGGGACAAAAATTCAAATGGAATATACCCCAAATTCGCTCTTGAAATGTTATGTATTCTGTCCATCTACCTACACCTGGCTTTATTGCCATTCCTTCAAACATTCTGCCATAAAATGAATCGTACTAACCAATTCTTCGTAAAAAGTTAATTATTTAAGCTTAAAAATATCCCGAATCGATTCGTAGTATTCATAAAGTTGTGTTTTCTTTTCAATTGAATTAACTGTAAGTTAGCCCTTTTTATGAGAAGAAAGTTGAAAAAGTTGCCAACCTTTTTCTGCGCAGATTAAATTACGTTGACCTTGTTTAATTTAGCCATCCTAACGGGTCTTGTTCGAAACTTTTTATTCCTGTTTCGTTCTGTAAATACCGAAACCTATTTCGAAGATAATCGTATTTGACATTTTTTCGAAATTACATTTCGACCGCTTATCCCACCTCGATACTTACTCATTTTCACATTTTTTTAAAAAAGATGATCCTTTTTTTGGTCGTTCGTAATATTTTTTCGACGTAGGAATTGGTTTTGGTACGAATGAAAGGTCGTTATTAGATCGGTTTTCGTATGTCGACGAGCAATTATTAATTATTTTTATCGTCAACTTTTGCCAATTTTTTTTTACCCAATTATGAAATTTTCTATTACGATATTTGGAAAAGTACGTTTAATATTTCGAATTTTTCTGATGTGCCTACGTTAAATGCACTTTTCATCTTTATAATGGTCAAATCACTATCAAAGTCGAGATTAGGGGGGAAAATACTAAAAATATGATAGATTTTTACTCCAGATTACAAGAGTTATGGATGAAAAACCATACATACGCAGTAAACGTAATAACGATACTATAAATCAAACACCAATTTCCCATCTTTTAAAAGAAAAATAAGTTTCTGTAATATTTGGCTCACGTAACAAACGTATTAAATGTTCTAAAATGCATTCAACCATTTTCTATATTTTCACTCGATCCCCGACCACCTCGCGTTGTCTTTCCCTTCGCTCGAATTTGTACTCCAGCTGGAAATTTGTTTCACTGTTCATCTAGTCCTTTCACTTTATCAAATTTATAAATTATATGGTATTGTATCCGTGGAACCATTTTTACTTTTTAAGCGCTCCCTTTTCGGTATCAGATTAGCACTTACTCTAATGAGCTAACTTTGTAAGAAATTCAAGTTTCCAATTAGAAAAGTTTTCGCTTCGTATTCGCTTTCTACGTGCGCGAATATATAAAAAAGTAACTTCCGAACTTAAAGAATCGTATGTCACCAAGAACGTGAATATATACGAGTTGTTCTAAAGTTACACAATTTTTACCCCTGCTCGAATTTATCCTTAAAATTAAATTCTCTTTTGCACCGAAAAAGAAAGAAACACGAACTTATTGTCATACGATTTTTTTTATTCGGAAATTATTTATTTCATCGCCTTTGTAATGAAAAAAAAGATGCAATTTGGTATGAATTATTATGTTTTTAAAGTATTTTAAAATTTTCATCGGAAATGATTTTGGAATTATTTGCAGTGAACTTCTGCGGAGGGTTTCTTCATAAAATGAGCAAACCGACGAATTGCTTTGTTGTGCGAGTTCAGCCTGAACGAATATCGGAGTGAGCAAGTAATTATTCAGATTTTCGATCATTTTAATCGCAGTAAAATTCGATATTCTTGAAAAAATTACGCCCTCGTGGAGAAGAAAAAGCAAACTTTTGATTAATTATGCGCGTTTCCTTCAATTCATTAAATAGGCAGCCGCAATGGCTAAAAAACTTTGAAATTTTTTCACGCATTAGTTACATAATGCGATTTACCTGTTAGCTGTCCGCGAATGAAGTAATTAAGCAGTTAAGGTTCTTGGCGTTCGTTGAAAGCTCTATCGATTCTTATTTATTATTTAAAAAAGCTCCGATTCAAATTTAGAATATTTTTAAACGAATTGGCTAACGTATTCGTATATTTTGAAACCGATCTGAAATTATTAAATGTCTGGAAAATTTTTCCAATTTGTTATAACGTTACAGCGTATTCAGGTGTTTAGATGTTTATGAGGAATAGTGTGGCTTCGAGTAGCACTCCTTACACCCCCGCTTAATTTCATTTCATTCGTTTAACAGGTAACTCGAGTACCTTTAGGTAATTGAATACCTATTATTAATACATTCGTTTATCGAAACGAACGAAAAGAAAAAATCAACTAAGTAAAAGCTAGCTCTCGTCGGGTTTACCGCATTCAAAACACGCGCACCTAAAATTAACTCTGCCTTTTCGGGAAAATAGTATTGAGAACGTCACTTTTGAACCGTCTACTCTTGAGTAAAATCCTCCAGGCACCACGTACTTCTCAGTGGCAAACGCTATGGTCTTCATTATCGCTTTTCTTCTTCCTTTTTCTTTTTTTCTCCCGCTAAACCGATAGCTTCGTATATCAAGTTTGTATTTATACAAAGTTCCTTTTATAAAACTTCGCTTTGGCGGTTTGAATGTTGAACGAAATAATAGAAACTCCTTATAATTCTGTTCCCGATTCGGGCTCTAATTTCACTTTTTTATTGCCCGACTTACGCGTTCGGAATTAAGTGACTATACGGGCGACCGACGTGCAAACATAATATTTTTTTCTTTTTTTTTTTGAGGAAATATTCCAAGCCATATTATGTTGAAAACGAAAAATTCGGCATAATTCAATACATTTTTTTATTACTTATTCAAGATACGTTTCTGGTGTGTTGAATAGCAAACAATATAATACTCGTGTAGGCTCGCTATACCTATTGGTACTACCTGCTTACCCATTTACAATCTTTTATATACTATAAATATTATTTCGTTCGTGAAATGCAATTCAAATTAGATGTTTTTGCAAAAGTTTTTTTTCCACGATTTATTTAATATTTATAGGTAAATAACTGTGTAAATCGTAGCGTTGGAAAGTATTATGAATGATTCACAGTTGCAATTTTCCGCTCGCGAAGTATTGTTTGAAATCACGAATTTGTACAATGATTATCTTGCAGTGGTACAGCTGGCAGCTCACAATCGGTTTCTTTCATTTCAATTTTAGAAGCATTTGGATCATAATCATGTTTTGGAGGTGGTTTTGTAAACAGTCAAGCTCAGTATATGTTTTGCTATTTCTTTTCTATTCGACTGTTTCCGTGTAAATTGTATTCGTAATTTGACCATTTACATTCAGTGGTAGTTCAATTTCTGCGTGATGTTATTGACTCTATTATGTATTATTAAAAAGAAAAAGGCTAATTTGCGTAGATTTTGGATCAAACGTATTTACATATTTGTTCTTTTCGGAAACGAATTTTTCAATTCGATTTTCCTATATCGTAATTCTACTACTTCGATTCGGATACAACAGGGTATCAATAAAAAAAACTTCTGTTGAATATTTGCCTATTTTGATCATCTAAGAGGTAAATTTCTTTTCGAGAAAATCGAATCAAAATCAATTTTCAATCATGGAAACGGATAGTACTCTGAAAATTGAACAAACTTTCATATTAAGAGTTTTTGCCCAACTTCTAAATTGAAGAGGCTGTAAAAATAATTTGAAATGAAAAAATTCTAAAAAAAGAAACTCCAATCGCGGAAGTGAATGGTACTTCGAAAAATGAACAGTTTTTGTCATTTTCATTTTTTGCTTAAAATCAAAATTGAAGGGGCTAAGTTACATTGAAAGTGAAAAAATTGAGTAAAAATTGCTGAAATTTTCACAAGCATGTCCATTGCTTCCAGTAATTGGAAATTTTTTCTTCTGTACCTGAACTTTACTCGAATACATTATCTACAATTCAAACAGCACGGACTGTGAATAAGTTGAAAATAATATAAATTGGAATAGGTACTTTATTTTCTAATTCGTATAAGTAATCCAATTTTGAGAACCCCAGCTTTTCTTCTAAAACTGAAAATCCGTTAGCGCAAGTGGTCTAAAAAATCACAACCATTTGCGCAAGTGGTCTATAAAATCGCGATCATTAGCGCAAGTGATCTACGTTCCTCAGCAATCATGTTGCTTTTCCAACCACCTAGTTTTCTGATAGTTGTGATATCGGCTCCTTGGGCTGCCATCAACGAAACGGAACTTCAACAAAACGCGTGGCCAGTGTAATTTTAAGGATTTTTTAACTACAAGAATTCTACTTTTTTTGAAAACATTCCAAACTTATTGATGCCAATTACTTGATTTAAACATTTATTGTTTTTGAAGTTCAGAAAAAACTTGTCACTGGTTGCATTCTCCGGTCTCAAATTCATATATTTCTGAATGGTATTTTCGAAACATGCAGGGACCGTAAAGGATCTCGGTACATTGGATTTTGTATCTCGTAAAATGATATGAAACAATTTGTCGTGTTTTTCAATGTCTTGTGTTGGGAGGGGGAAAAACCGTTGTAGGGGGAAAAAATTCCAAAATATGGCCAGACGTGAAGTCCAGTCGAATCCACTTAGCCAGACGCAAAATGCGGCTCGATGCGGATCAAGGACAATACAAATAAGAGTTTAGCTCATTAGGATGCAACCCGCAACAATTTTGACGTCACTGCAGACCTCTGTACTATTAAACACATGAATAGGATTATGATTTCGTATAATTATGTATTTAATGTTTATATGGTATTTTTGATTTAAAAACTATAATTTTTTATCAATTTGAACAATTTAACAAAACTTTTTACAAAGTAAAATTATTTTTGATAAAATTGATTTTATTTCGTGAAAATAATTGAAGTTAAATTATTCAAATTAATAAAAAAATATAAATTTCAATTAAAAATATCATATATAACGATTAGAATACATAATTACACGAATTATAATGCAATTTAATATGTTTTAATAGAAACAGAGGTCTGCCGTGATGTCACTGCAGTCCTCTGCCTTGATGAATGAGCTAACCTCTTATTTGTATTGTCCTTGGATGCGGATATGTCCGGACGCGATACGCAGTCCGTTCTACTTGTCCGGACGCAATATCACTGCCCGATGTGTCAAAATAGAAAAAAAATGAAAAATATGGCCGAATGTGAAGTCTAGTCGAATCCACTTGGCCGGACGCAGAATGCGGCCCGATGCGGATATGTCCAGACGCGAAATGCAGCCCGATGTGAAAATTCAATAGCGCGAAATCGCAGCCTAAAAAAAATCCAGCGCTCGAAGCAGCCGGTCTGAAAAGTTAGAGAGAGAGAAAGAAAGAAAGAGAAAAATAATAGGAATAAGAAAAACAAATTTATTAGAATCATCTTGGTACTTCTCCCAGACCTCTTGCATTAGTTTAATTTGTTCTTCCTCTTCTAGTCGAGGATTTTGATATGATTTTTTTTAATATCCGTAATTTTGAGACAGGTCTCCACTTGGAACTCCTTTAGAACTTCAATCACTGTCGAAGTAGGTGGATAGGGTCAATAAAAATTTGAATTAAAAACATCTTAAAATAGTCTGTCCAATTTTTCATGCGGAGGTCCGATGGAGATTCAGCCCATAGCGAAGGAGAAAATGGCGCTTCTTCACTTACATAGTAGTCGAGAGTATGGTAAGAAAATTTTGTTATGGTGCCATCGTTCGGCGCAATTTCCTTCAATTCTACAAAGGCATCGCTCACTTCCAATGCAAATACATTTGAAGGATTATACATTTGCTATACATATGACACACTCGAGAGACATATTTATAACATAATATACATCTGGCAACGCTGCGTTGCTTTCTTGACACTTTGGTCAATCATTGCCGAATCCGTCAGATGCTAGGGAAAGCGCTTCTACACAGTCAACCTTATCGGTCTACCATAGTGCGAAAACGGTTTCATGTTGTAAAACCGGTATTTTGGCGTGGTGCGCTGGCTAGACACAACGTAACGCGAATGATGCATTTATTTTCAGACGTGAATGCGTTATTTCGTGAGGAGTATGAATTATTTTTCCTAGTTAATAAAAATTTCAAATTATTGCATTTATTTTAACTCGCATTCTCGGAAATTCTTTTATTTTTCGTATGTTTCTTTATGTAAATTTCGTGCTCTTTCCAATGATGCAAAAATGAATCTCATCCGACCACTCCTTCAGCCCCATTTTCTCGAAAATTTGGGAAGCTCCCGATATTTTTCAGTAATTTGGTCATTAAAACCCCCCATTTGAGGGTGATGGGTCATTTGGATGAAATTCGTTTTTGAATATTCGGGAAGAGCGAGAAATTTACATTGAGAAACATATAAAATATTAAAGCATTATTAAGATTGGAAGGTTGTTAAGGAGGAAATGAATGATTTTTAAAAAAGTGCGAAATCGGTTTCATGCGAGGTAGACCGCAAGGTTGACTGTGTATGAAA
>FIZU01043056.1:0-12195 GCA_900064475.1 Pseudococcus longispinus | reverse complement strand
ATAAGACATATCCATGTACCAATATGTCCGCTTGAAGAGTGGATCTACCTTCTTTATAAGTTCAATTATCTCTAAAAATTTTTGTGCCAAATTTTTTTTATAAATTTCGTTTTTTGGAAGTCAATTTTGAGCTGAAATCATGACTTTTTTATGACTTTCATGACCCACCTTCCAAAATGATGACTTTTCATGACTGAATTTTTGTACTTTTTTGATATTTTTTTCAAATTTTAGACAGAAAAAAAATCAAAATTTCGTAATTTTTGAAATTTTTTTTGACGCATACCAGAAAACGTGTCATCAAGCATCGAGGTCCAAAAATTTTCAAATTTGAGAGAAAAAATAAAAATAATGGAATAAGTTGAATTTATCAATGATGTAGTCGAACCATCACTTTTTCTTAAAATTTTTTCAACCTTAAGTACCACTTTGTAAATTGAAGGACCTTCTCGGCACTTTATAACCCAATCTAAATTTTGTCCAATAAAAAGTCAAGAAGTCCCCGTTAATTCCATATTATCCATGAAACTATAAAACATAGGATATGCTCCCGCTCATAGAATCTTTCAAGTCCATAAAGACGAGATATTTGAAATTTTCTTGAAATTTTTCAAGTCCAAAAAGTCATTTGAATTCTGAAAAATTTTCCAAGTCCAAAAAAGACTGATAAAATGTCTAAAAGTCAGCGTGATCTCTGAAATTTTTCAAGTCCAAAAAATCTGCTTTACAAAATGCCAGAAAATTACCCTGATTTCTAAAATTTTCAAAGTTTGAAAAATCGAAATTGTTCGAAGTTCAAAAAGTCAGAGGAAATCTGAAAATTTTTCAAGTCCAAAAAAGTCTGACAAAAAGTGCAAAAGTCATCGTCGGAGAATCGCTAAAAAAAATCGATGGCTTCAATAGTAAAATCTATGACTTTTCTATGACTTAGTAATTTTTTGCGTAATCCATCACTTCCATTACCCCTTTTTGAAATTCATGCCATTGTTAGACACCCTGTCTCAGAAGATAGGTATATTTTGCCTAATAAACGTATGACTTTTTACAAAAATTGGCCATTTTTTGTCACACAACTTTCTGTGCTAATTGCTTAGCCTATACTCAGATTTCATTTCCTTGTTGATTTATTGAGACGAACTTCCACTACACCAACATAATTTCTCATTTTGGTCAACTACCCTCCGAAAAATTCTCTCTTTTCTAAATACCACTTCGACAAATTCCTAAGACAATCCCACTCAAACCCTCGACAAATAGGTACCAATTAGACATCTCCATACAACGATTAAACTTCACACTGGAACAAAATCAACACATCGATACATAGCATTGCACTCGACTACGGTACAGAAAAAGCAACCTCACAGACACAAACGCATCACTCGTCTGGGTATAGATAAAGTGGGAAAAATGCCATCTGCAGACAGCGTTTTAAATGACAAAGTAATAGCTGTTCTATGTAAGCCGCACGAATCGAGCGCTAACATTCTTTAAAAACTTGTTTATTTTTATCAATCGTTCCACTCAACTTCACTTACATTTTAGAGGCTTTTTTGAAAAACTTTCAACAATCTTATATGTCTAAGGATCGAACGCCTTTGGAAAAAACAGGCTTTTGTTACGTCAAGGCGAGAAAAAAAAACTACCAACGGGACGATTAGCGAGTAGTATTCGTTACTATTTTAATTCTTCGTTTTGTCCAGTACTCGAAATTCGACGTCGAAGTTGCGGCCTTTTCAAAGGGTATGGTCACCGTTGTGATGACAACGCTGTCGTCGCTGTCGTCGTAAGTGTTGACTTTATAGGCTGGGCAACGATATTGTGTTCGAGGATCGAACTTGAGCTCGTATTTTGGCGACGGAGTGAAACAAATCTGATCAAAGGAGCTCGTGTCAATCGTAGAAGAAATTTTCGTGACAGGAAATAGCATAGAAATGGGTATTCACTTACTTGAGGTAATTTATCGCGAATTTTGAATGCTTTGGGGTCTATTGTTTTATCGATAATGTTCCACGAGGCGTTCTCGATTTGTAATCCAGTCACGTAGATTGTATTTGGAGTTGAGGAGAGGCCCTCGATCTGCGAAATTTCGGAATATTTCATTAAAAAATTGAATTTTCAAAGTTATTGATTTTTTTCGACTTACCTCACTCTGAAATTCCATATTAGTTACTGAATGGCCGCAATCCAAAGCATGCTGTAGAAGAACGGTGCATAAAAAAGTCTTAGGATATTCCAATAATGAAAAATCGATCAATTTTGGAGCTCCCTGCTTCAGCCAGTCCTTTAAAAAGATCATAAATAAACGATTAATCGATTCCTTTTAATAATAAAACTCGACCAAAAGAACCATGAGGCAGGTAGGTGGTAAGTAAAATACCTCTAAGAATGTAAATTTAGCTCGAATGACTTCAACAAATGGTTCAACTGGAATCCCTCCGGATCTAGTTGGAATATTTTGCAGACACGCCGAAGGGATGGTATTGCTCGTTTTCAGGGCATTCCATAACATCTCCATTGAATCGTTCAAAAACACATGTCCTGATAAAAAAAAAACCCTCAAGTTAATCACACAGACAGGCATATAAAAATATAAAAATCTGGTATCATTTTCTTACCGAGCAATGCATCTCTCAATTTCCACAGATTTTTTCGAATTTGACTATTTATCGTATTGAAATGCCCGGCTTCATCAGCGATGAACTGTCCAATTACGTCTTTGAGAGATGCTGTGTCAGTCGATTGGCCATTTAAAGACTGAGGTACGAAGTCAATGATCTCATTGATCTTTTTCAACATGTCTCGACTATCAGACTTGTTTTTCGTGTTGTCGAGCTATTGAGAAGAAAATTGCAAAAGAAATTGCAACGAGCTCAACATCAACCCTTCTCCCTTCTTGACTTTCCCCACGAATTCGACCCACTGAATTTACCTGAAGTTTCGTCAATTTAGAAATCAGTTTTTTGGCATCCGATTCGCGTTTCAACATCAACATTTCTTCGATAAAATCGTATAATTTTGAAATATCCATGAGTGATAAATTTTTCGAATGAATTAACCCCGATTCGATACATTTACCGCCTGAACAATTATTGAAAAATTTAGTACCTACGAATAATTTATTTTTATCAAAGCTTAGCTACATGTGTGTGCGTGCAATGTGCAAGGGTGTGAAGAAGAGGGAGCAAATTCGAAATTGGAAATTTTGGCAACAATTTATACGAAACTTCGAATTGGAAAAATTATGAAATTTCAGTTTTCGAATCAGGATGCCTTGACCGGATTTTTTTTTTGGAAATCCACGACTTTTTTTACATTTCTTGTTTTTATTCAAATGCTGATCCCCTCCCACAATTTTTATAATTTTTTCGTTCAAAGTAACATCCTCATTACATGGTGTGAAATTAAATTTCCAAATCAAAATTCGGCACTTTTCTCAGAATTTTACAACATCTTCGAGAGGCCGTTTCTTAAATTTACGAGCTACCCCACCACACCCCACCCCATTCCACCCCCAAATCTACACATACTAAAAGATTTCAGAAAAACTTTTTTTAATGTTTCTTTTGACGTGTAGATGTGTCACCAAGCATCGAGATCCAAAAAATTTGAGACAGAGAAAATCAAAAAGTTCTGTCATTTTTTAAACCATTTTTCTTCTTTTTTGTAGGTTTTAAAATATTTTTTCAAGTTTATTACTTCATCTTATACCAAAGCGAATTTTCTATTAGACAGTTTTCCATGACCTTTTTTGCATTTTGTTCAAATGCTGTAACCTCTCCCACCCCCCATTTTTCGTTCGGAGTAACATCCTCATTATATGGTGTCTAATATAATTCCCAAATCAAAATTCAACACTTTTTCAGCATTTTTTCAAAATTTTGTAATATTTTCAAGAGGATGTTTCTCAAATTACGAGCTACTCGACCCACCCCACCCCACCTCCAAATCTACCCAAATTAAAAGATTTACGAAAAAACCTCATAATAGTTTATCAACCTCTTTTAATGGACCAAGTTTGACCATTTTTTTTCTAAATGTTTCTTTTGACGTGCAGATCTGACACCAAGCACCGAGATCAAAAAAATTTTGAGAAGAGAAAATCAGAAAATTTTGTCATTTTTAAAATCATTTTTTGATATGTGATGGGGACTTATGGCTCTCCTTCCTGGTGGTAACACTGGGAAGGTGGGGAGAACTTGTGTGCCGAGCTACGAAGGTAGCTCGGTACTGCAACGCAAATCAGTCCTTTTGGTAACGTGTATCGTGCGGGTAATTGCACATGCTGTCGCGTGCGCACGCTAAGGCAGTGTAATTCATCCAGGTTCTAACGTGGAAATGTTTTACATTAACGTAAAATGTGTTATTAATGCCGTATCGCGAATAAAGTAAATTAAACACGTCTTAATCGAAAACTGTTTTAATCTGTACAAGTTGAAGTAACGATTGTGGCGAATGAGGAAGTGTGTACTTCTGAGTAAAACCACAATACGTTTACCCTCACATTTGGTGCCGTAACCAGGTCGTGTTCTTTTTTTTTATTTTTCGCGCAACGGCTCGGGAGGCTGCGAAAGCTTCATTCCCGACCCAACGTCAAAAAATCGCGAGCCCAAAGGCGTGAAAAGCCTTGTGAAGGAGATTCAAAAACGGGTTCGTTATTCATAATTTTCATTTACATCGATTTTGACAATTCCGACGCTTTTTCGCCCAAAAAACATCGCGGCGAAAAAAGCGTTCAAGCTGCAACCAGAAAGACGTTTCGTAGGCTATCGTTCGACGGTTCGAGACGACCAAGGCGGGGTGAGGAAGATCACCGGCCGAGAGCGCGTGTCAAGGTCACCTTCGTCAACATCGCTGTGCAGCAGGTTAGCCTCAACGCAACACGTTTTAAAATGCCTAGCCACAAGAGGCCCACGCGCATCGCCAGCGGTAAGGCGCTAAATCAAATTCGAATGACATTCAAGCCGTGCAAAAAGACGAAATCGCCTAAGCTGACGAAAATTGAGCCGAACACCGAAAAGGCTCGGATAATGCTTGACCAACTAAATATATCAGCGTCGTTATTACCCGCGCCGATTATGCCTACGAACGAAAGTCGCACCCAGTCGGCTACTATTCCTAATCCGGATTTCTCGTCGTCGACTCCAAAAATGGAAATAGCCGCGTCAGCATCGTATCAAGATCTACATATACCTGACGGTTGGCACGATTTTCAACCGAACGGGCCTACGACGTCGACGCAGCATAATGATAACAACGTACTGCTTCAGGTACCGGGGGGGGGGGGGGGGGGTGGCGTAATCGCCAAGAACCGCGAATCGCGGTGGACGACCCTCCGAGGCATTCGTACGCCGAGGCGGTAAAAACGAATGCTTCGCTGGCGAATATCAACTACAACGTTAGAGATGAAGATCGAGAGAATCGAGTCGCGCAACTAGACATCATTCAACACGCGCCAGCGGCCAATCAACAACGGCCAGATCAACGCGATGCCGATCTATCAGCCGGGCAACGGATGCGTGAGGTGGTCCAGCAGGAGGCGGTACCCATGGAAGGTATTCAGCCGTTCTCACCGGAAGAAGAACGAACGCTGGCCGCGCCGCCGGGGCCGCCGGACGCAGTTCAAGCCAGAACGAGGCAGATTATCGCCGAGGTGATGGCGAAAGCCGAAGATTATCGAGCCAAGAAGGTGATGAGAATCACGGAGCCGTTTACGCCACCGATTGTGCAGCTTCAGCAGCCGATAGTAACCGTTAAACCGATAGTAAAGACAACCGCGACTGCGACGACCACTACGACGTCAACAGTAGCCGCGACACCGATCAGCGAGCGCATGGTTTTAGCATCAACCATCCTACAAAGAAGGAAGTTGAAAGCAGCGCGAAAAGAAACCATCGAGCAACGAGTACAGCGAGAAGAACGCCTAAAGCTTTGGTAAAAGGGTATAAAATTTTGAAAGTGTACGAAGTATGGCATTTCAAGTCCAGTACGGATTTATTCAACAGTTATATTCGCGACTTTATGAAAATAAAATTGGAAAGTAGCCCTCATTCTTACGAATCAGATGAGGCATACAGAGAAGATATTCTTCGAAGGCAGGGGATTAAACTTGATAAAATTGAGCCTAACCTTGTCAAACGTTCCCTCGCAAAACAGTGTATGAATTCCTTTTACGGGAAATTTGGTCAAAGACAAGTGATGGCTCAAACCGAATTTGTAACCGATCCGACTCGGTTCTATAATATTTTATTAGATGATCGGTTGGACGATGTAAATATTGTAATGTTTACGGATGATGTTATACAGATTTCCTATCGTGTAAAGGAACTTATGATCGAAAATCGTTTCAATACGAACATTCTGATCGCCATTTTTACAACCGCCCACGCACGGCTTCGATTATATCAGACTATGGAAAAGTTGAATCGAGAGTTGATTTATTGTGATACGGATTCTATCGTGTATTTCGACGACTGTGTCTTTTTTTAGAACTATTCGAAAATAGAAGATATAAATAGGTTGAAACATGCTTTCGAATAATAAATAGAAAATAGGTATTTTCTATTCGAAAATGGGTATTTTCTATTCGAAAATAGGTATTTATATTCGAAATATCGAATATTCGTCACAACTCTGCTTGGTAGCCAAGCAAAAAAGCCATACCTATGTAACCAAATCCATTTCGAAGAATTACACGATGCATTGAAAATGCGGAATTTATTAATAATAAATTCGTTCTATCAATGGGTTCAGTTGAAATTAATCACTCGAAGAAAGGAGAAACCATACCAGAAAATCTATGCTGATATGCTGAAAATCGCCGATTTATTGTGCATGACAGGGACAAAGGATATCATCTTCCTATTTCTGATCATAAAACCTCGTGTACAAGGTGAAGTTCAAGTCGCAATGCATTGTTACATTTCTTACAAACATATGATGGCCAAGTTAGCCGAAGATGACCGTATACACGTTTGGAAAAGTCCTTCTCGATCGCTTTTGAAACGCGAAACGGAAATATACTCAAATCTAGTTTCAGACCGTCTCCATCGATATTCTGCAAATTTTTTGTTGAAGTCCAGCTGTTATCATTCGGTAACATAATTCGAACTTGTATGGGCGGTCGGAAAATATGATATTTTCTAAAATAAACTTAATGTACCGCAGATATAATCATAATTATTTTATCACATTTGTAATAATTTCCGTTCAAATAAAATTAATAAAAGGTTCGCCAACAGCTGGGTGTGTGAGAAAAAAAAATTCTCCTCTTTTGACTTTGGTTAGTTTTTTTTTTTTTTAATTTTTCACGCAGATTCAGCACCAGAGATGCTCTGTGCTTTGTGCAAGTGTTTGGTGTGGTGTGCGTTGCATCTTTTGAACTCATTCCATCTTTTTTCCTCGTATGTGACGAACGAGATTGTGAATAACAAAAGTGGCTAATTGGTGAAGATTAGCGGCGGCGACGCTGGCCGGCTGTGGCAATGTATGGCGTCGACGATTGTTTCCCTTTATTATGTGTAATTATTGTGATTTTAATTAACGTAAAATCTGACCGTGCAATGTTCGTACCGATTGAATAAATTTCTGTTTTTCCACATTAACAAACTGTTTATTATTCATCGATCATCTTCATTTCGCGAAATCGTCACAATGTTTATTTTCGGGAAGACGCAACCCTTCACGTCCCTATTTTTTATCTGCTCTGTTCTAGTCTCTCGTAATCGTCCATAGTGACGTATTTTACCAAAGATAAATCATTGATGAAAGAAACTACTCAACGAAATTCGAATATCATACAACCGTGCCCGATGACTAATTTTTGTAGTTAATGCGCCAATTATGAGGTAGATTAAAAGAGATTAACTCCAATTTATCGATCTGGCATTTGATTCGTGAATGAAACACATGTTGAGTAGATGAAACGTTTATTTTCATTCAAACAGGATACACTTTTCCTATCTAAGAGTTGAGTTACAAATGCGCTTGTCGCTACGGCGACAGAGCTTTTTATAAGCGACGAGGAGTGGGGAGAAGGTTGGAGAAAGCTCCAGCTTTTTCTACATCCCTCTGGACGTAGAAGAGTATCAACCTCTAGAATGTTCTCATACCTACCGCTTCAATGTCTAAAAGTCAACTGAAATCTAAAAATTTTATCAAGTCCAAGAAAGTCTGTCATAATGTCTATAAGTCACTGTGACGAATCAGTTTTTCCACGATATTACTCACAGCAAAAACATATCCTATGCTAACAAAGAGAAAAAGTATATCCTATGTTTCCAAATTTTGTGTTAAATTTCACATTCTTTTTTTAGGCTAGAAGAGGAGCCATTGCCAAAAGAGAGACTCAAAATAGGGCAACTAGTAAAAGTTGTCTATTGGAAGCAGCTATCATTATACCCATACGAGCCCAAATTCCCCCATTGGGCCGTCATTATAGGTTTCGTAACACAGTTAAATATCACGCAGTCGTTGGTGCTTTTTCGATTGATTTCAACGAAGTGTTGCTGGGCAGATTGTCTCTGGATATGGCCTACAGAATCTGCCGGAATTTTAATGTATAAATCCGCGATTCAATTGGAAAGGATAGATATCGCTGACCGCAGAAGAATAATAACGCCGAAAGATCGAAAAGTACTTCCGAAGAAGAAATTAAAGAGAGCTTTGATGGAGTCTACGTATATGGATTGGGATCAGAGATGAACGTTCTAAGATATTATTGTTTACATGGTCTATTTTGTAACACAGTTAAATATCACGCAGTCGTTGGTGCTTTTTCGATTGATTTCAACGAAGTGTTGCTGGGCAGATTGTCTCTGGATATGGCCTACAGAATCTGCCGGAATTTTAATGTATAAATCCGCGATTCAATTGGAAAGGATAGATATCGCTGACCGCAGAAGAATAATAACGCCGAAAGATCGAAAAGTACTTCCGAAGAAGAAATTAAAGAGAGCTTTGATGGAGTCTACGTATATGGATTGGGATCAGAGATGAACGTTCTAAGATATTATTGTTTACATGGTCTATTTTTAACTTTGAAGGCGCTTTGGTAAAATACATAGCGAAGTCACCGCGTTGAAACGTGAAACCTTCCTGCAATGCAGTGCATACTATGTATTCTGAAAAATATAGTAATAAAAAGGTACATTGTATTCGAGCGCACGCACTGATTTTCTAATGCAGAAAAGAAGTTTTGTTTTCTTCGATTTCATATGTTGGTACTCCATAACAACATTTCGACTTTTACAGGTTGGGTAATATGATAGCATTAAATTGGTAATAATAGTTTCTACGACTGTCCGTAGTGCCTTTTTTTCAAGGCCTGTACTATCGAAAAATGCCATTTGGAATGCCAAATATCACGAAACATTCGGAGAAAATTAATTTTGAAAATGACATGTGAAATTTTACGTGATTTTCTGAAGAGTGAATTTTCAAAAAAAATTTTAAGTGGTTCGAATGCGTATTTTTTGCCTGTAAAGTGTTTTTACTATTGCAGTAGAGTGTGAACTTGAAGAATCAAATGGTTTTTTGGATGAAAGTGGTAAGTTGTTCATTTTGCTATCACATTATGATGCTTGACAAAATTCGTGAATAATCGAACAATTTTTTTTTAAACAACATTTAATCCAAGTTATATGTGTTGTTTTTATGATGCATCACAACAATGCATCGCATGTAACTCGAATTACGCGAGTTTATTTTTGATCCGCATTCGGTACCAAAATTTTTGATCCGCAAGCGGGCAATAAATTTTTTGATCCGCAAGTGGTACTCTTTTTTTTCTTGTTTTTTTATAGAAATGGCTTCTAGATCTTACAACGAAGAAGCCTTGCAAATGGCTATAAATGCAGTGGAAAATGCCGGTGTCAAAGTGAGAGAAGCGAGCAGAACCTATGCAGTACCCTTCACAACGCTACATAGGCGATTGCATATCGGCAATTCAGATTTTGACCTGAGACCAGGTACCAAACCAGCGCTGGGAGATGCTGTAGAGAAACATCTTGTAACTACAATTACACATATGACTCAACGATTATAGCTTTTTTGAATATAATTTTGGATTGCGTGTCTAAATATAAATGTTAATCTTTCAATTTTTTGTACTTTTAGGTCAAAAAATTTCAGAGGCCCGCTTGTGGATCACGAAATTTTGATCCACAAGTGGTACTTTTTGCCGACTTGGTTTTCTAAAAATAATTTTCAAGTTGTGAAACTTGGAACGTTTTCCCTTGGTCAAAGTAAACCCAAAGCAGTCTTCATCAAGTGTACCCGTGCGATTTGCCATTTGCTTGAAAGATCCACAACCGGGCCCCTGGCCCAGTTATAGATCAAATGGAGGTTTGGAAAAAGCGTTCCAAAACCTAGACTTTTTCATGAAAATTTTTTTCCCCTTAGTATGTTGGTTACAAAGGTTCACTTTATCAGTAAAAATTATAAAATTGGAAAAATACATGAAAATGCGCCCCTGGGAATTTTTTAAAAAATCTGATCCATAACTGGTACTTTACCTTATATACTTCGAATTTGAACCATTTTTATTTAATTGTAAATTCAAATTGTTAGAGTAACATACTAGTCATTGTTATCGTGTCGTCCTCCTCGGTCAACTCCATCATCCCCCTCTTCGTTAACTCAGTCGTCGCATCTTTCGGTTTATCACCAAACTGTAAGTACCTACTTTTTTTTGGTTACCAGCTATGACTATTTTTTATTATATATTTTCAATTTTTCAGATCGAATTTGAACCATTTTTATTTAATTGTAAATTCAACATACTAGTCTTTGTTATCGTCGTCCTCCTCGGTCAACTCCATCATCCTCCTCTTCGTTAACTCAGTCGTCGCATCTTTTGGTTTATCACCAAACTGTAAGTACCTACTTTTTTATTGATTAACAGCTATGACTATTTTTTATTATATATTTTCAATTTTTCAGATATATTTGATTCGACAACAGTAACTACAAACTGTTCGAGTATCATACCTACTCTGTCGTCGCATCTTTCACTAACTCACCAAACTGGAAGTACAGTAAAACTTCAGTAATACGCGATTCAAGGGACCGAACCATTTTCGCGTATTATGCGGGTTCGCGTATTATCCAAAAATGAAAAAAAAGTAAAGGGGGAAAAGTTAACACAAGGGTACTTTTCCAAAACACACTAAGTCCATTTTTGGCGAAAATGAGTTGAGTCCGCCATCTGGTGGAGAAACATTGGACCTACCATCCCAAGTGATAAAAACAGCCAAATGCTGCCGTTATCCACCTTTTTCGGAAGCCCAAAAACCAGGTGATGAAAAAGTAAAATTCCAAAATGCACTAAATCCACACTTTTACATTTTTTTTTCTAAAATTTTGGTTTACCCTTAGGTATATTGTAAACCCTTTTTTGGACCCCAAAAGTAGGGGGAACATGGTCAAAAAAAGGGTAAACCAACAAGAAACACGTTTTTTGCTGATTTTCTATTATTTTAAGAGGTTCTTCAATATTTTGTAACGACAATCAGTAACTAAAAGTTAAATTATCAGGTATGAATTCAGAAAAAATGATTTTTCATCAGTGTTGTAAAGTCTGACAAGATATTGAAAAGTTACAGAAATGCTAAAAAATAATAAAAATTGGAAAATGATTTTCTTTATTATTTTAATTAATTTTCTTTTGAAATAATTCAAGGGAATTCAAAATACTTAGTGAATGAAGAAGAATCCGAATCCATGTTAGAGACATGTTCTTCTTTAACATCGTTGATTGTGAGCTTAGGTAACTAATTGCACATAAGTATACCTATTTTTAAGTCCATTTTTAACCAGATTTTTCTTTTTTTCAGACGATAAAAAGTACAGACCCAAGTCATATACGGGATTACTCATTTACGTAATATTTTTAATACTTGGGTATGGTCTTAGTCACGCTTTATTGATCGTACTCATTTCAGGAGTTCAAATAAAGCTGCCAAACAACAACAACAAAATAAGAATGGCCATTAAAACATTCGTACTGTTTTTTGGCTTTACGTCACTGCAATGTATTATGGCCTTCTCACGTATATTTGAAGAAAACATAGGTGAAACAAAATGGCTGATCAAAATATGCAAGTTCATATTTTAAGCATTTTTCATTTACTGTATCTACTTTTTTTTGGTTACTACCTACACCAGCTATGACTATTTTAATATTTTTTCAATTTT
>FIZU01043054.1:0-10523 GCA_900064475.1 Pseudococcus longispinus | reverse complement strand
ATTCAGTCCACAGTTTCTCACAAAAAATGTCATAGCCTTTTTTCAAGTAATTTTTTCATTCAAACTCAGATTTTTCCGCAATATTTTTTAATTCTTACCTCATTTAGCATCAATTTCTGCACTTGTGGAAAAAATGATACCCTGTAATGGAACCTCGAAAATTCGGTTCTGCTCGCAACACATGTGGTGCGGGCAACTTATTTATACTTGGAATGGAAAAAATTTTGAACTTTTTTAACATTTTTTTCTTAGTCTTTTTTTTGGGGCCAATATTAATCATTATTGGTGATTTTTTTGATCGATTTATCATATCATTAAAATTGAAATTAAATAATTTCTGACCACTATAATCTATTCAAACCCCCGGCTCAAGTTTTCAGAGAAATCGCTCAATTTGCGTTAGATGTCTGGTCATCGTCTATCTATTTTGATGCTAAAATATTTTTTTAAAAAACGACGTAGGTAATCAAAATGCATGATGCAGATGAAATAAAATTACACATCGCAGTTATCATTGCAACGCTAAAAAAATTATTCTCACTGAAATGAATTGATCGCAATTAACCTGATCTCGTGCACCTTATCTATATGTTTTTCCTGTTATATTATTTATACATTTCCGAAACTAGAAATTCGTCACATAAATAAATACGTGTAATCAAAGTACAAAACAGGATGTTCGGCTTATCTATACAATATACTAAATTTCGCTTAGACGTTTAAAATTTCCAATCAACTTGAATTTTGCGTGGGTTTTTAACTATACCTACTATACGTTGAATGCCATAGTAAAACAATAGTAAGATTACACGTATGTATGTACACAGAAGGACCAGCGAGAAGATAGACATAAAGTCTGGCGAAAATTACATCCGCAGTTTGACTAGACTACCCTTTTGTTTTATCGTCTAATGCACGTCCGAGTTTCGTGCGCGAACCGAAATCTCTAGGGAATGAAATTACTTTTAAACATTAACAATAAGTATTTGCCAAATCAGAGAAAGTGCTTGAAGCGTATACATGTGTAATATTGGCTAGTGAAACTTCACCATCGGTATTTTACTCTGGTAGATGATTTTTTTCAACTACAGTACATATATGTGAAGTTCAAATCAAAGGATTAGTTTGCTAAAATGTGTACTTTGAAAATATTTTATGGAGCTCGCATTTTTATATGTCTTACAACGAAATTTGTTTTGTGACGTAGATTAAAATTATTTTAAAAAAGAGCTAAATTGAGTGACAGAATCTTTCAAGTAATGAACTGATGAACCTCGTGGTCCGAATTCAGCAGGAAAAAACTGTTAGATAGATTTTCAAATTTAAAAAAAAAATCACATTTACAGCTGGTCAGATCTCACCCCTTGCCCCAAATTATTCAATTTTTTAAATCGATTTTTACCTGTACTGGTCCTTCTTCTACTCTTGAGTATAGGGGTAGGGAAGATGCAAAAGTTTAACGAAGCACTTTGGTGTCCTTAGTGTAAATGCATAAAGTATAGGTAAATTAGCCTTATGTTATTATATATAGTAAAACAAAATACCCACGTATTTCCTTTCTATAACAAAGCTTTTATCGAGGTAAATTATTAGAAGTGGTCTAACAATTCCTCGAAAATTCTCGTCACTCAGAATCAGCCTTTGAGCCAAGTTCCGAAGACACCCTTTGAAAATCTATTTTGTCGTTCATTTCCTCGAAGCTTGGTTTAATTTTACGATAAAAACAGGTCCACATATCATATTATGTATCAGATTACCTTCAACTTCGGTCATAACTTTTTCTTTTCGAGCAACAGGTGCGTAATTGAGAAGCTCAAAAGCATAGCGTCCTTTCCAATCCCTGAAGATATTTTCGTCTTATGCGAGCGAGTTTAAAAAGTAGGCTGGAAAAACACGTAGGTGTTTTCGTATGCCAAGTATTTTTTATGATTGAGTAAGTGAAAAAGGGGGGCACTGAAAATATAAGAGATGGAAAATTAGCAACTTGTAAAAAAATATATTTTTAGAGCCTATAAAAGAGGTAGGGATGGGATGAGAATTCGTCATCTTTCCTCGAATTGTCATGAAGAAGAAGTCTAAAGAAATCACACAAAATTGAAAACCGTTGAAAATCCACGTACATTGTACCTCCTATTTTCAGGCCTCAAAAAGTCAAAAAGGGGTGGCCATTGGCTGATATGATCTTAAAACTATGAAATCGAAAATATTGATTTTTATATTGGAGTTGATACCATCAGAAGAGAATCGAAGTTGGCATTTTTTGAGAGGGTGGGCCTTGAAAATAAAAATTTACAACACTGATATCATTTTCCGCAATTTTTAAAAATTAAAATGGAATATTGTTACAATTTTCTAAAAAAGGTTAGAAGCAACTTGAGTTATTTTTGGACCTTGATATTTGATGATGCAACTACACGTCAAAACAAACATTTTGAAAAAAAATGGTCAAAATCGGTTCATTGGGAGAGGCTGACGAACGGCCACAAGGGTTTCCTTATTCCTAAAAAAGTTATAAAAATTATGAGAAGTGGCAAAAATGATGAAATTTGAAATTTTTCTGTTCCTAATTTGAATTTTTTTGTACCTCGAGGTTTGATGCTTGTTGATATACAAGATTCATCTACACGTCATAAGAAACATTTTCCAAAATTGGTCCATTAAGAAAGGCAAGCGAACTGCCACCAAATTTTTTTATTCCCAAAAAAGTTTTAAAAACGTCAAAAATGAAAAAGTGACAAAAATGACAATTTTTTTTTGCCCCAAATTTTAAAATTTCTTTTAAAAAAGTTGAAAAAAGGTCTAAAATGTTCAGGGTGTTTAGTGGGCGCGAAAAGCACGAATTCAGAAAATCAGCACGAAATTTTCATAAACTTGATCAAATTTTCAAGTATATTTTTCAAAAATATAATTTTTTAAATTGACATTTAAATTGAAAAAAAATTGAAATTTCAGCTTTGAATGATTTTTTTGCCAACATTTTCGCCCTCGCTCTGCTTGGAACAAAGTAACGGGTATTTTTCAAAATTTTGCATAAAATCGAACGGTTTTTTGCCAAATTGGCCATCCTTTGAATGTTGAATAAGTGGTATCTGGGGAGGGGGAGGGGGAGGTCAATGGTTCTACACCTTCTTAACGACAGAAATGTTGAAAAAAATGATGAAATTTTAGCCATTGAATGTCTTTTTTTTGAAAAAAAATTCCCATTTACAAGGTTCTTTGGGGCTTTGCTTCTCCCTCTCTTTTCATAAAAAATTCTGAAAATGACCCGAAAAGTACACACAATGTCTCATTTTTGAGGAGTGGGGGGAGATATTGGTAAAACTCGTTGAAAATTTTTTCAAAAATATCACGAAAAAAAATGAAAAAAGCACGACACCCTACACATCAATTATTTAAATTTCATATCATGAAATGTATACGCATATTTCATCGATTTATATAAAAGTAAATTACCAGACGATAGATATTTTCAAATGTCGTCATCGCGTATAAGTAACAATACAATACGAAATCACCATGCTTGACTTTTCTTTTCTCCATTCCCATGTGAAAAGAAACAACGACGCACTTGTAGAATCGATTACATAAACCAAACCAATCAATTCATTTTCGTCGAATGGAATAAAAAAATTTTGAATTACGTCAAAAAATCATACATGCCGAGAATCGACCTATATTGATATAGAAAAGTAGATTTTTTAATTCAAATTACGACGTTTCTTTTTTTTCCTTTCTCAATCCCTTATCAATAATTCGTTGAAAAAGTTTCCTTATTTTTATGTCATAGAGAAGATGATTTGCGCGGGAGTCTGCGAGTTGAGGAAATATTGTGATGATGTTGATAAAAACCTGTAATCAGAGTATTTGAAAAGTAACCTTCGAACCGAGTTTCAAAGCGGATAAAGATCCAATAAAAAGTGACGACCTTTTTTTTTTTACACCAAAATAAAACTTTTTCTTGAGCGACTGCTGCGTTGAAAATTTAACGATAAACTTCATTCCGAGACTATTGTTCGGTGTTATTCCATTCCTTGGGCTTTTTTTTATAGTCGAGCTGTGTTTTTTTTACCCTTTCTGTATTTATATCGATGCTTTTTGTTCCATTTTTTACTATTTAAAAGAATTGATTGATTATCAACGTGTAAAGGACCTTTGTGGGGAAATTTAAATTAAGTTTTTGTTTTAGTTGTACAATCTACCTGGAAATAATTTTTTCGTTTTTTTTTTTCGTTGCAGGTTGGAAAAGTACCAGAAACGTGAGTATCCAATTTTTATATGATTTAAATTTTTTTCGTTATTGATACTTGCATGATAATGTAGATGATTAGGTAATATAGGTAGGCTATTTTGGAGGTACCTACCTATTCGATGTAGTAAAGTTCACCCAGTATATGAGTCAACTTGAATTTGCCAAAGTTGAGTTTATTTTTAATCACGTTATTTGATACGCGACGCAATATAACCGCGTTTCAATTGAAAAAAAAGTACAATGGCGTCTGATATTGCGTTATATACGTAGATTTTCCAAACTGCGGAAATCTGGAATTCGTAAAAAGTCAAATGTAATGTACCTAAATAATATATTACGTACAAAAAATATCAGTCAAATTGAATTTATACTTCGCTATTTCGCGTATTGTTTGTATTCGGTATTCCTAAGGATTCTCTTCGTTCGTAAATAATTGTTGCAAAAATTGAACGCTCTGG
Organism: Pseudococcus longispinus; assembly: GCA_900064475.1. Taxonomy (NCBI): domain Eukaryota; kingdom Metazoa; phylum Arthropoda; class Insecta; order Hemiptera; family Pseudococcidae; genus Pseudococcus; species Pseudococcus longispinus. The sequence goes on along the minus strand of FIZU01043054.1, from coordinate 5,816 downwards.
CGGAAATTACTTGGATATTTGTCGGGTAGTTTTTGAAAGTTCATTTTCCACAGCGACGTTGAGACGAAAAATTAATTTCGAGAATTTGTTAGTTGTGAAATTAAAGCACTTATGTACCGTGTACCTGTAGTTAGAATGGTACTTTTCTGAATATTGCATGTCTGATTTAAAGAGATACGTTGTTGGAGACTCTGTTAAGTGTTACATAACTAAAAAAAAAAATTAAGCTACATTTTCGCTTGAAGGAAAAAGTCTTCAAAATTCATGGATAGGTTTTTGGGAATTTTTTTTTTCGAGGTATTAAAGTGAAAGAAAATAAAAAATGTGTCTTGTCGTAAAAGAATCAGGTTCCTGTCGAAAAGTAGATTTTGCAGAAATAGGCCTACAGTCCAAAGTTTTGAATACGAGATCATTGGGTCACTTCCCTCTACCGGGAATTCGAGTTGAGATAAAATCTATCAAAAATATTGATCGTAGAAAAGCTTAGCATAAAAGTTTGAATTTTCCATTTTATGTTTTTTTTGAAAAAGTTTCGAAAAATTGTCACAAATCTTCCAAAAACAATCCGATTTGGTATTTTCTCCAAAGAGGATAAAAAAATTCAGCATAAAAAAAATTCAATTTACCTCAAATTTTTTTGCTCGATTTTTGGTGATTGGAATCGTTTGCGAACGTTTTGAATATCAAAGACGAATTCAGCATGCTGGGAATTTAATTCCGGACACTTTTTGTATTAAAAGTTTTTCTGTAGGGTTATTAAGAACTGAGATAGCGATTGAAACAAAAAAAAAAACACGTTTGGGGGCAAAAATGTGGATTTTTGGGGTAGAAGCACCGCTCGGATTTTGGCGAATTTTGGATATATTGAAAAGGACACCTTTATGAGCAACTTGATGCAAAAAAATCTTTTTATCGAATTTGTTGGGGCAAACACTATTTTTTGGTCTAATTTTACTGGACTATTGTCATTTCACTCAGACTTGATAATTTTCATTATTTTAATAAAATAATGAACATTTTTTCTTGCCAAGAAGCCCCTCCCCCCTCCTCCGATCATGAATTTTGATCCTATTTTTCGTTTAATGCAATTTTTTGCTAGATTTTGAAAAAAATACCTACCCTCAGATTATTTCAGGTTTTGATACAAATATCTCAACGAAAAAACTACATACATATTTTTGGTTGCCCCAAACATGACAATTTGACATTTTGTTGAAAAGTATGTTATCCTTTTTCTGCCCAGGAGAGATCTGATGGATGAAATTTAAAATTTTTCATTACATCTAGATAAGCATCATCTAGACTGAAGACAAGTTAGTGTACGAGCTCATTTTCACCAGATGAAAATTAAAGTTTCACTTAGGAAATAGGGTCGAATCAAAATTACCTACTTTCATTTTCCTGTGTGAGATTTCTTGTAAATTAAGGGGAAAAATTCCACATGGTCCCCTCTTCTTCGCCGGGAGATTCAAAAATCCGAAAAAATCCACATGGTGTCTCCTTCTTAGAGGGAGAGGTGCGAAAATCCGAAAAGATTAACATGATCCCACCTTCTTTGACCAACATGGTCCCCCATTCTTTGACGGGCGACTCGAAAATTCACAAAAAATCCGTATAACCTCCCCTTCTTTGCCGGGAGATTCGAAAATCCAAAAAAACCCACATGGTCCCCCTTCTTTAAGGAAGGATTCGAAAATCAGAAAAAATCAACGTGATCTTTCCTTCTTTGACCCACATGACCTCCCCCTCTTCGCCGGGAGATTCGAAAACCCAAAAAAACCCCACATGGTCCCCCTTCTTTAAGGAAGGATTCGAAAATCCGAAAAAATCAACGTGATCTTTCCTTCTTTGACCCACATGACCTCCCCCTCTTCGCCGTGAGATTCGAAAATCTGAAAAAATCCATATGGTCCCTCCTTCTTTGACCCACATGGTCTCCCCTCTTCGCCAGAAGATTCGAAAATCCAAAAAAACCCGCATAGAGTCCCCTTCTTTGAGGAAAGATTCGAAATTCCGAAAAAATCATCATGATCCCTCCTTCTTTGACTCACATGGTCTCCCCTTCTTTGCCGGAAGATTCGAAAATCCGAAAAAATCCACATGGTCCTCCAAATTTTTATAAAATAAAATGAAGAACAAAATCTAGAGATTAAACTCGTAAGAGGATTTTCGATTTGAATTGAAAATTCGCACAGAAAATTAGCTTTCAAGATTAACTAATTTTTTTGTTTGAAAAATGACGATTCTAGGCTAAAATCAAAGGGATTGTGGAAATTTTTCATCCCAGTACGCACTTTGAAAGTTCCTTGCAGTGACAAACGAAAAATTTTCACCCTTACCTTGATCTCAACACAAGAATCAGAGATGAAAATGTCGAGAGAATGATTGCCAAGGTGTAAAATTTTTTCAAAAATTGCTGTACACTTGAAGCTAAATTTTACAATTTTTCCTCAAAAATATTCACTAAATAAGGTATGAAGTAGAATTTGACAAAATTTTACCCATTCCTTCAAATACAAATATTACATCATTTTCCCAAAAATTGTTGATGAAAGGCTTAAAAACTTTGAAAGCGGATTTCCTACGTAAATTTTCACTGTAAATAGAAAATCCTTTTATAAGGCTATCTCACCATTTTCTTTTTTATTTTACAAAAGTATGAAAACTTTCAATTTTTGCTCATTTGAGGTTCTAAAATATCCGAATTACAAATTCAAAATATCAACTTCTTCTTTTTTAAAATTGCTATTATAAAAAATGGGGGGGGGGGTGAAATTGAAATTTTTGCACCAAGTCTCTTTCTCTTTTAACCAGCAAAAGGTCTCTTCATGGAATGAACCCCCAAATAGCTGGTGGGAACGAACGATTTCTTCTCGGAGGAAATATCTCTCTTGGAGGGTTCCTCCAGCAAGAGACCATTCGTTTTCTAAAGCCCATGAGACTTCACCGTTTTGACTGATTACATAAATTATTAAAATAAATTTTTTAAGATCTCAAAAATCTAATATAAGGTCGAAAAATGTTAGTGATAAAATTGTTACAGGCATTCAAAAGTTTTGAAAATTGAATAATAAATGTTAATATGATAATTCACTAAAAATTCAATGAAAATATTGAATAAAAATTTTGAAAAATACCCATTTGATTCAAAATATAATACTAATTTTTACGAGTATCAGGAGCCTGGAAATTAAGACCAAGATTCTGGCATTTCAACAAAAACTATAAACTCAACTTTTTTCAAAATTTTTTCTCGCTTCGTATCTATCTATCTAGCCAAAAAAGTCATGCTTTTCTCGGTTCTTCAACCAAACATTCTACCCTTTTTTTTACCCCACAGATTGGAAAGCACTGTGCAAAAAACCACAGGATGAGTAATTTCTGCGATAGAATAAGTTTGAACATGGAGAAAAAGAAATTAATGATAGAAACTATCAAAGAAATACGAAACGCGCACGTTAATTAACGCGCAAAAATGTCGTACGACGTATACGCTGAAAGAAGCACTAGGCAGGGTAGGAGTAAAACTTCAAAAAGCATTGCGGATTTATTTTTCGAGTTCATTAAGAGCTTGAAAAAGAATTGGAAATTAATTCCGTCGATAGATATGAATAAGCATTGAGAAAAAGTATTTTAAAATATTTATCAATTTTTTACTTCGCTGGAAATATACCTCTTCGAGCTGAAAAAAAATTCACAAAAGCTTCCTTATTATTTGTTACCTACCTAAATGATAAATTTGTGATTCTTTTGAGAATATTTTAACAAATCGGCGTACCTATATCAAAATGACGAAGTTCTTTTCTTCGTTTCTTCGTTTCACGTTTGTCGTGCTTTTTAGACGAAGATCGCGTTAGTTATTTTCTAAAAGATGCCTAATTAATTTTAATAAATTGTTTGAAAAATGGAAGCAATGTTCGTCGAATTTTGTAATTCGAGTGATAATTGACAACATATAATGATAGAAATAATTTGATATGTTTTTAAGCATTTCGAAATAATTTTATTTGATTCGTGATTTTAATTATTTTCAGATATAATCCAAATGACAAGGATATTATCAGCTCATCAACAGCTAATGTTAAATTCGAACCTCCTATTTTATATTTTAAAGACAAGTGAGTTACAATATCCATCATTCGTTTACTCTAATCTGAGTTTCAACCAAAGATCTTGTATAAATATTGGAAAATTTTCGACTTTTTGTAGGGTGGTTGGATATTCGTACAAAGAAACCGTATACTTAATAAATACTAGTCACAATAAAACGCTTGAAATTAATAAAATTGCCGGAGGCAAATGTAGTCAGTTTCAAATCGCAACGTTTGGAAATGAAGTAAGTACCTATTATCCAATCAAGTGGTTTTCTTTATGCTTAAATTTTACACTAATATTTTAAATGCACGTTAAATGTAGAGAAGTTTAGAATTGGATGTTTTTTCCTCCCGCCATCGTGAAAATTCACGCCAAAGTCGTTGAACGTATACGTATAACAATAGTATTCCCACCAGGTACCGAAGTACCTAGCTGTAGCTGTACCTACCTATACAGTGCAAAAGTGTGAGTGCTGTTTCAGCATATCGTGATAGCCTATTATAAATGGGGTTGCGTACATTAGTCGCTAAATTAATTATTTACGATGGCAACACTGTCGCTAAAAGGTAACCGTTCGAGGGGGTACAAAAGGGTTCAAATATACGCCCCCTCGCACCATATTACCTCGTACCTGCTACTTCGAATTTTACTCCTCTAGATGTTAAACTTCATCTCCGAGGTTCTATGTAATTATGTCAATAAATTTTCGTCTACGCGATACCACGATGATAGCATGTTGAATGATCTAAAATGAAAGCTTCACAAATGCCTTGTTATCGTTAATTTTGTTTCCTCCGGGTTTCCTTCCAGTTAAAACAAAAGGAATTAGTTTCATTATCGTGTAGGTGGCAAGTAGACAGAAATACCTGTAGGTATATCTAATTTTATACCAGACTATTATTTTTTTTTCTCGATTTACTTGTTCCGAATTCAAGTACGACTGTGTTACCATTTTCATCTAATGACAAGTTATCTGCATTTTCAATCTTGTTCGCCTCCTACATTTATTTCCATAGAAAATACCCTCGGGTGTTTTCCTTTTTCAAAGAATTACTCGATTTAAGGGTATCCTTTACCCAACACAAATATTTAAAAACAAATATGTAAATATATGTGGTTGAGGAATTCAGTTAAATTTGCGACCTTCCATTTTCAATAAACAACACTATGTCGTTCTTTAGCTAAAAATATTCAAAACTATTAAAATTTACCTAATCATGTTTTCAAACTAAAACTTTCTGAATAAATGAAATTTCAAATATTTTTGCTTCTATTTTTTTAGAATCAAAATTTATTTGATAATTCTATGCTCAAAAAACTGTGAATAAATTCATGAATCAAATGATTTGAAATTAATAAATTGAACGACATTGGCCCAATCTGAAGTTCAGAAATTATTGGCCATCATGGAAGATCATTTTTAATGTGAATTTTTTCCTTTTCGTATTCCGTAAATATTTCCATGAATACTTGATGAAACGTATCAAATTAAAGTTGAATCGATAGATAATGAATAGATGCAGAGCGGAAATTATGTTAAATCTCAATCCATGCAGTAAGTAAGAAAATATTGACTTTTAAATTTTCACGAAATTTCCATGAAATTTCCACATCTTTGAACACTTATAAATTTAAAACTAATTAATATTTCGAGATTCTACATAATTTCCGCTCTGTCCCATACCTTTCTACACAACATTTCAAAAAATCAGGCATTTCTA
>FIZU01043027.1:0-15004 GCA_900064475.1 Pseudococcus longispinus | reverse complement strand
CATTGCAAACCCTCAGGAAATCGTCAAAATAAATTCTAAAATTGAGGAAAAGTGAGTTTTCCTGACGTAAAAGGAACGCAGAATCACGTGATGGTGTCAGTTTTTCGATAACTACTCATTTCGACACTACACGCAGTGTTACCTCACTTTTTGTACGCTTCTCGTAGATAGGTATTATTCGAATATACGTACGAAATGGTGAAAACAAATTCATCTTAATTCTAATTCTCAATTCAAAAAACAAAACAATATGACTTCTTTAATTCGGTACAATTCATTGATGAGTAATTACATTTTTAATTAAGAAATCTTCAAAAATTCTATCTCGCATGGAAAAATCATTTGGTACATTATCGTCAGGCTGCACGTTGTTGAAATCTACCTCATCATTTCTGAGCATTTTTTCCAAAGATTTATCATCCGTCAAGCAAACATTGTGGAGTACACATCATCCTATTATAGTAGCAGGAATCAAATCCATCCTGCTCATATTCAAATAGTTTGATCGTCTAAAGCGCGCAAATAACACAGGGAAACTTCTCTCAACCACTAGAGTGTAGATAATTCCGAAGTTTCCTCGCTCCATAAATTTGGGCACACAAAATCTGGAATTCGGGTACGCCTTGTCTCCAATAATATATTCTCCATGAGAGAATAAAATAGATGGATTCTCATTCCTATTCCTGTAAATTTCTGAGTTTCGAAAAATGCGTATATCAGAGACTGAGCTTGGGTATCCGCAAAAAATATTGATAACTTTTAAATCATAGCTAGTTATTGCTTGCATCGTGAATGCATGGAAACACTTGCGGTTTATATACACTTGCGGATCTTTTCTGGGGGCTTTAATTGATATGTATGTGCCGTCAATGGCTCCAATTACTCCTTCAAATTTGCCTGACTTTTTGAAGTGCTTTTTAATATTGTTTTTTTCTCTTTCATTAGGCCATTTTATAATTTTTGGAGCAAGAAGGTTTAATATGTACATAGATGACCCGCACGAAGCAAGCGTGCAACGTTGATTTTGCTAAGTCAAAACGGCACCCTACAGACCTGTAACAAATATTTAAAAATTTTGAATGATTTAGTAGGTAAAAAAAATTGAATTGAATTTCAATTAGGTAAGTCTTTTTTACCTAAACGCTTCTTCATTGGCCAACAACCAAATTGCAGCCAAAAGTTGTTTTTCCGGTAAAACTGTCTCACGACCTTTTCTTTTCAATTTTAACCTTTGCAAACATCCGGCGGTTTTATACAAATTCGTTTCAAATTACCCTTCCGTGAGCCGAAAATGCTCGCGGAATTGCAGATGGTTGAATCTGTGAAATTGCGTATAATTTTTTCAATAAAATAAATTTACTCATCTCTTAGTTTGTTTTTCATCTTACCTAGGAATCATGTCGATTAAAAATTCTTTTATTCGAGGAGGTGAATCTCCTCTAATTGACGCAAACTCTTCGTCATCACCATCATACTCATTGAATCCCTTTCCGAATAAAAAAGTAAAAAAGAAATTGTAATTGCCCTACCCACCGTTAATAACATTAATTTAATTATTTCCATGTTGAATTGTTGACATTGGTGTTTTCATTTCCGAGTAATCAATCATAAATATTTTATTTCATATATTTCATTAATTAGTATTTCATATTTATTTATAGGCTATAGCCAATAGTAAGTAGATTATAAACGAATTTGCACATCTCCTAGTTTATTTGTACTCAACAACGTTTGTACGTGACGTCAAAATGACGTAATTGGGATGGAAAAAAATGCAAAGTGAACGCAACCCTAGTAATTTCTGCGCTCAGTCCAAACATAAATACAAGATTTGCATGAGAAGCCTCATCTATCTGAAAATACAAGTCTTCATCTTCAACATACTCTTGCATTCGTTCACGTTGCATCCAACAATTAATTTCTTTCTACCTCTTCATCTTTTACACGCGAAAGAAAAACGAAAATAACGATCAAAAGTACGCGTGTCGATGACGTGTACACGTGTCTGAATAATTCAAGGTAATATGGTGCGAATGAGATCCTCGCACGCCTCCTCCACCTTCGGGGCGACTCTTCAACTGCAAACTAATCCGACAGCCCGGAGGTATTTAACATTTCTGGACAACTTATCAGCATCAGCGAGCAAAGCAATAAGCTCATGCAAAGAGATTTCAGATTTCACTCGGTTGATCTGGGAGATTCTCTGCGGTGAGGTAGAAGAATCAACGGCGATGGTTACGAAAAAGAACTTACTGCGAAGCACACCGATCGGTTGGGTCGAATCGAGCAGGAAAACGGTACAATTTCTATGATTAAAATTAATACCTCGCGTTTAATACTTTTTTGTCACGTTCGCCAACAAATCACGGCGTGAGGCGGCGGCGGCATCGGCGTCAGCAAAGGCAACGATCGATGCGCGAACCGCGCCTACCAGCGAATAAATTCATCATGTCAATTATAGATTTATCGAGTTCCATATATTGAAATATCTGGCTGCGAGGTCGTTAACGTCGCGCTCAGCGTACTTTTTTCCTCCTCTCTTGGCTTTCCTTTAAATACAATAATTCTTAAGGACAGATACGTACATACCTAGAAACTAAACCTATACTCGCCGACGTGACATGCGGTTTAATAAATTATCGCGTGCCAAATCGCGCATCGCGTCGCAAAAATTATACAGATGTTAAAAATTTATGGTACTCGTGTTGATGTACTCGTACTCGAACGTACGTTGCTACGTACAAGTATGAAATAATGCTCTACATTGCTATATAAGAAAGATAAAGGATATACCATGACTGTACAGTGAAAAAAAAAAGACAGAAGGCAACGTATATACCTATACAACAATTGTAAACCGAGCTTATGTGTGTACTATATTGCGACACCTGTGGATTTACAATGCCTAGATTTTCAACTCATCTTCGCCATCATCGCCAGCACTACCGTATATAACGATTACAAGGTAGTCTTAAGGTGGATAGAACCCAATTCCCTGTCAAGTCGACGATGATATTTTACTCGGCCAATTTACCCGTTAAATGTCCGCGTTAAAGTAGCGAATGCCTTAATTCCGAGTCGACTTGGCTTAATAATTGTAATTACTCGGTTGGGCCTGGGTATTAGGCAGTACGCGCGTATACCTATAGGTATACTTTGTCTTGGAAAATTCATTAGATTTTATGGCTTATATATGATAATAATTACTGTAATAAGTACGCAGTTAACCGCCAAGTAGTTGTTAAATTATCTCGTAGATGAGATACGAGTTTGATGATATAGTAGAGGAATGGTATTAGGTCTTCCTTGATTGGAGAAGCAACGTATTACTGGTGGCGTTGAGAACAAAAAATTAGAACGTGAGTGGACCGAGATCGGTAGGAAATTGGTGCTTGATTAGGACGGTTTTTTCTTCCAGCGTCGATATGTTTTAGGTGGAGGAGAAGGACTGGGGAGTCTACTAGTATTCAAGTTTTCATTGGCAAAAAGATTGCTCGACTTTTCGAAATTTCGTCTCGAAGTTGAAAATTTCGAAACAGGGTATTGAGTCAGATTTTTTTTCTGCCTACTGACTTTTTGTCAAAATATCGACGAATAAGGGATTAAAATAAGAGAAAAAATTTCACTTTTCTTACAAGGGAACCTTGTCAATTCCGATTGAGCTGACTGCTGATATTTGGCTCACTGAAAGAGCATGTCACTCAGATCATGAAATCAAATGAGTTGTCGAAGTTGATTTTTCGATTTTTGGCGAATTTTTGAAAATGGTAAAGATTATCCATTCATATAGATATCAAATTTTGAGATAAAATTCTGAAAATTGGTTCATCAGGGTTCTATCAAGTCATTAAAATCACGGAAGTCATGAGAAGTCATGGATTTCAAGAAAGTGTCATGGAAGTCATGGAACAGTTATGGATTATGCAAAAAATGATTAGGTCCTAGAATAGTCATCGATTTTTGACTTTTTATTGGGCAAAATTCAGATTGGGGTTATAATTGATTTGATTTTTTTTGTTATTATAAAAATAAAAAAATGTCTATAAAACAAGACTTTCGATATGCAAAAAAAGTCATGGAAAAGCCATGGATTTTCAAAAAAAAAATCCAGTCAGACATCCTGTTTGATATACCAAAATTGATCCCCTGGGTCCATTGGAACCATTTTCGAAGTGATTTGGAGCTTCCAGCAAAAATTGACTGCTGTTGCTCTTCGAATTTTTCAAGTCCATCAAGCCGAGATATTTCAAATTTTCTTGAAATAAAGAAGTCATTTGAATTCTGAAAAATTTGCCAAGTCCAAAAAGTCAGACAAAATATCTAAAAGTTGACCTTAGGTAAAAAGCTGTCTGACAAAATGCCTCATTTGAACTGTCTTGAAATTTTTTAAGCCCGTGAAGTTGAAATTATCCAAGTCCAAAAATTCATTTAAATTCTTAAACATTTTCCAAGTTCAAAATAGTTTGACAAAATGTCTGGAAGTTAGCGTAATATCTGAAATTTTCTAAATCCAAGAAGTCTGCCCGACAAAATATCGGAAAGTTACCATGATTTCTAAAATTTTCCAAGTTCTAAAAGTCAATGGAAATCTGAAAAATTTTCCCAAGTCCAAACAAGTCCGACAAAATGTGTCTATAAGTCATCGTCAAAGAATTTCGTAACGAAATTTCGTCAGATTTTTTGCAGAATTACTCATAGGTAATAAAAGCATAATGCTTTGCTGAAATTGAATTTTTAGCCGTCGAAGTTGATTGCAGTGCGCTGGAGAAATGTCAACTTTCAGGGCATCAACTTTGGTAAATGAACTGATTTTCAGACTTTCATCTCAAAATTGACTGTTTTTGTGAAAAATTGATATTACCAACGGGCTATTCAAAAATTCACCTCAAATCGAAAAATCAACTTAGGTAGCTCAAGATTTTTATTTCCTTAAAATATGGTTCCATCAAAATTCTCATCAGAGCCTGCTAAGGGTGTTTTGCAAGAACTGATTTATTTTCCATAAGTTTTTATTATGAGCAGTCTTGAATGCTTTCGTACATGGTGTGTAGCTCACATGCTCCTGTATTTAGCAATTTTGAGCTTTCTGGATCATCAGTTTCAATAAACTGAAGTAAATCCATGGCATTTTTTCAATATTATAATAATCGAAGCAACTCTTCAAAGAGATCAATCTCAACAGAAGTACATATAAAAATTTTGATAAACATACCTACCATTCGATAGGTAGGGATTTTAATTTCCCAAGAATGAAGCCATATAAAAATTCTACCAAAAGCAGATAAATTTTAGAAAAAATGTAAAAAAAGTTTGGTGAGTACCATCACTAGCTGTCTCCTTTCTAATCATTGATTGGGACATCTGGTATATCTACACATAATCTAAGAGTAATTTATGAAGAATGCTGAAACAATTTCAATTTCCCAAAAATAAATTCTCAAAACGTTTTTTTCTGAAACGTTAGTAAAAGAATTCGGTATCTCAACGACGCGATCTGATTCACGAGATAAAATTAATCCGCAATGTTGTTGTTGGCCGATTCAATAGATTTCTTATTCATCGTATCTCATTCGTGCTGTAACATTTAGTCGTTTTAATTGATCGGTGTATAGGTGTGTAGCCAAATGGACGATGTCATTTCACAGCATGCGTACAACGAACGACAGGGAAAGATATAGTCTTACGTATAGGAAGAGTGATGGGGTGCATATGAACAGGGGACTAGGTATTGGCGGCTCAGTGTAGTGCACGAAAAAGGATTATGATAAACGATCTTGATATACGGATTGAGATCATGGACGGGTTTGAATGGCAGCGTATAATCTTCGGCGGCAGCTTGACGAGTGGATGCTCTAAAATTAAGTTTTTTAACGTGTATATATTTCAGGCTTGGGGATCAACCCAGAATTTGTGTAATGCGTTTTTTTGTAACGCTCACTGATGACTTTTTGGACTGAATAAGAGAGATTAGGTATTATTTTTTGAACTTGGAAATTTTGGAACTCTGGTGTGTTGGAATAGGAAATTTTATTTGTAGGCTATACATATTTGACCTCTTGGATTTAGAAATTTTCGGAGTTTTTGAATTACTGACTTAAAAAGTTGAGAGATGTTATGTTGGCATTCCGATTACTTCGATATGAAACATTTCAGAAATACTTATTGATAGAGCCTGATAGTTTGGAATTGGAAAATTTTGAACATTTCCAATGTTCTTGACTTGAAATAACAGGATATTCTTGGTATTTGACTTGAAAAAGTTCAGAAGTCCGATGTTTTGGATTTAGAACACTTCCTTCAGAAAATTTGATTTATTGGCTTAAGATATCTATTATTGTCTTGGATAATTTTATAACGATGTTTTTTCTAAGATTTTGGAAATCCTGAATATTCTTGAGAAAACTTGGCTTTTCAGATTTATAAATTGTTGAAAATTGTTACCTCAGAAAAATGTTGACCATTTTGACAAAAAATAGTGAAATCTAATCTGGTAATTTTGATGAAATAAAATCAGATGATCAGAAATAGACATGACTAATCGTTTTATATTGAAAAAAGATACGTTTTTTGGTGTTTACGAAGTGGTGCTGATTTTCTCGCTTCTTCTCTGTGTATCTTCATAGTCCCAAAACTCGATAATTGGCAAGGAATATTGTTGAAAGTGATGAATACGCACAAAATAAAATCATAAATGTACTCATGATGAAAGTTGTAACCACAAAAAATACATATTCGAAACCATTGATTTTTCTCAAAATAATCGATCTTCGCTTTTCTTTTTTTGCTCGTTGGAATTTTTTTAATATCTACTTTCTCGACAATTGAATCAATCATGAGAAAAATGGAAGAGTATAATGCGAAGAATGTTTCCATTTTCTAAGAAACATTTTCTATTCATGGTGTTATACTTTCACCCGAAAACGAAAATCATTCATATTGCACTCATTTTGGATGCGTGAAGAAAATATTGGCGATGGAAATCATTTGTTGTAATGACTTTCCAAATGTTGGTTTTATTTATACGTATTCACGTGTAAGAAAATCGGTAACTTTTGCCAATTTTATACTTACTGTACGATGCTTACGTACGATCACCTAGAACATTGAATTTCAATGTTTACGAACGATTCGTTCAAGATTTTTTGACTCCTGAAAATGGAGTCAACTTGGTGCAGTGGCATGTTTGCTCCACGTGTTCTTTTTTTTCTTAATTGATTCATAAAGGTTGAGAAAGACTTCGGTAAAAAAATTGATGATGCGAGCTGGAGGGGGAAAAAGTTGATCGATATCGACATGAAACATGAAAATATGATGAAGGTGATAAAATGAACCACGATTATTACTCCAATTTTTGCGGACGAAGAAAAAAAATTACACCCCAGAAAATACATAAATATTTAGTGAATGGAAAAAACTACAAATGAAAAAAAAAGATAGCAGAAACCACAATCATTTAATATTTACCGACAGCAGCGTGAAAACTGTCGAAAAATAATATGACAAAAGCCACAAATGTCTTTTTTCAAGGACTAAAAAGGCTATGCAGAGAGGGGTTGAAGCTTTCAGAATGATCATCACCACTACAAACTTCCAATGCTGAGAAAAAATAACACACGTACTTAGAAAAGGAAAAACTCTGTGAAAAAATACCAAAATATTGCAAAATTTAAAAGTTGAGGTGTAAAGAATTTTTCAAATTATTGAGTAAAATATGAGTGGGGGGGGGGGGGTGTCACAAAAATAGAAAAATAAAAAAATGAGTTGATGAAAAAGCCAAACCGCATTTTGTTGAAATATTTTCGAAAAATGAAAAAAAAATCGAAAAAATGAATATTACATGCACAATAAAATGTAGAAATTTGATAAGATGGTAAAAACCACAATATTTTCAAAATTTTTCAAAAAAAATTTCTGTACAAAAGTATTAAAAAAAGCAAAAGCCATAAAACATATGAATAGGTGGCAAATTTACCAACAATGTTTTTAAAATATTTTGAAAAAAATTTCTTGTACACAAGTATTGAAAAAAGGCAAAACCCTTCGCTAAAATTAAAATCATCTGAAATGATGGCAAAAGCCACAATAATGTTTTAAAAATATTTCGAAACAAATTTTCTGTACAAAAGTTTTGAAAAGGCAGAAAACCCCTGCAAAAATAAAAAACGTATAAAAAGATGGCAAAAGTCACAATAATTTCCTGCGAAAAAGTATTGAAAAAAGTTGTATTATTAGAGAATCTCTAAAATTTTGTAACTTGTAAGTCCAAAAAGTAGTCACCTGGCTTAGGAGAATTTTTGAAAGTTTCAAGTCCAAAATGCCCTAACCTCTCGGTCATAAAATATATATCTATACTGGCATGTCAAAACGCAAAAACCCTTACAAAAATGGAAAACATACGAAAAAATGGCAAAAGCCACGTTGATGTTTTCAAAATCTTATAATTTTTTTTCACGATGTAAGTGCTGAAAACCCTTGGAAAAATGAAAAACAGGCAAAAATATAGTAAAAACCTCATCAATTTTTTAAAAATTTATAAAAAAAATCAAATACTAAAGTTGAAAAAAAGACAAATCATCAAAAAATTGCAAAATTTTTGTCGGGGATAGAGATCGTGAAATTAATTTTGTTGTAGTCATTGCTGTTTCTCTGTTCGTATTTTTCTGAAAGCTTACAAGTGATTTGTCTTGATCTGTACGATGTCAGAGAGAAAGGGTGAGGCCAAAAGACACAGATTACGGAACGTCTTTAATCTCGTTTTTCAAATAGCTCGTAGTTCACACCTCGACGAGTAATTCGCCATCTGGTCGGGTTCGTTATAGTATTATGGTGTCATGAATACTTATGGGTTTTTCTCCTCATCTCGTATCCATTCGCGTTCGCGTATATGATGCGACATTTTACCAAATCAAGATTACAAAATATTCTAGTTTGGGAATAGGACGCGAGGCATGTACAATGTACATGTACATGTAATTTGCTGTATGGGTATAGAACAGCACTACATTACTATACGATCACGTTCAGGTTGAGAGAAGCGAGTAAGTTATGTATGGTAAAAGGGAGTGCCCACTGACAACTGTAAGTAACCATCGTTGATAAGGTTGACAATAAACAAGATTTTGTGTAAAGATACCCGTTCTCTATCTGACAAATGTAAATGGCAAAACGGTGTTGTGTTTGGTTTGTTGGTTGTTGCTTTGGCAACTTTTTCATTCTGCTCTATGGTACTCGCTGGTCGTGTTGACAAGCTGAATGTGGCAGACCTCCGGAGTTCCTTTTGTAAATTCATATTTTTACATTTCCGTTATCATGTTGTTACGTTGCACGGTGTGTAGCTGTGGTGTACATACGTGGACTGGACGTACGTACGTGTAGTATGGTATATGCAGAATGATGGTTTTGTATAATATAATGTTGTACTTGTTCCTACATTATACGTTTAAGTATACGTGGATTTTAAACGTCGAGGGAGCTTTGATTGAAATTTTCGAAGCAGTGAATTCTCGACGTCTTCAGCCACCCTGTCTCATTCGTCTTACTAGTTAGTAGTTAGCTCTTTTGCTATACAGGATCACCAACATCTTTTCCAAGATTTCACTGGATAAAATTTTAAAAATTTGAGAAAATCTTCAATTTTTCGAACATATTTTCGAAGGGAATTTCAGGAAGGGGAAATTGAATATGGTAAATTCAAACTTATTCTTCGTCAAGCTAAATCAACTTCAACTAATCCAGTACGAGTATGGTTAAGAGAGAAAGCAAGACCATAGTTCAGCGATATAATAAGCACACGCAAGCTGGTCATACTGACCTTTAAACCCCTACACACGACTAAGCCATTATCGCCACAGTAAATACAGCCTCATCTGCTTTAATCCAACAAATTAATCATCTCGACTCTACAGTATACTATACTTTGAAAGAGCGATGCAAACGGCGGTGGTAATTTGTACGACATTATAATTTGATAACCATCTATATCTCTCAACGTTGTACGCTGCTTCGGCTGCGACTACGGTGCTGGCTTTGTATAAAATATCGTCGTAAATATATAGGTACGAGTGTGAAAACTTTCATGAAGAGGAAAACACCCCCTCATGTTCTCATTCCGTCGTTATAGCATACTTACATCCTACTTCGTATACACTGCGCATAGTCATCTTTCAAGGCGCAACAAATTTCCACACTTACATCAGCCTGTCAACATCTTTCTCAACCACATAGTATACTATACATATAGTGGCGAGAATTTATTACACGAGATCACCGTCCAAGTCCATGCTGCGTATGATGAATTTAATACAACTTCGAGTGACAGGCAGCGTGAAAGAAATTAAATCATCAACAGTATTACAATTTTTTTACCAATTTGAATCATCGTGCTGTACTGGATGTTTTATGTGAATCGTTTGTCGTCCTTCGCAATTTCGATTATTGGACATAAAAAGTAAGAAACGTGATATAAATGTTATTTTTAGTAACATATAATTTGTAATATGGGTTCATTTCGATTATTGATATGTACAGAAGTCTCATTACAGAAATTAAGGAACTCACTGATGAAGTTTTCAAGACCACGTTCTGGTTCATGAACAAAGCTATTATTAATCTCGCTAGGCTCTTTGAATTACAGAAATCTGAAAGATCCCAAAATTAGGATGAGTACATCGTGAAAACAAAAAGTCCCAGAATCCTTTCAAAATTTTTAATCGAAAGTGATCAGACATCTGAACCCACCAAAGTTCAAAGAGAATATTTGCTGCTGGAAGAGTTGGTGGAAATCCTTCAATATAGCCATCCACTCACAAAGCATGCCAAAAATATGTATCTAAATTTTAATAGTGGAAAGTTATACAGGGTGTTCCGGTAACAGTTCATCGCCTTCAAACCAGAGATGCAGTTACCTAAACTACATGAGTATATGCATATTTGCTGACCCCAGAATTTGAAGGGACAAAGTTATGTACTAGTCCTGGTAGATGTTTCGAACCGTCGTAACTCCACTGATGAATTGGTGATGTAGATAGACAATTTTTTTTTTAATTTCCTGTAGTACTTTTCAAGCTCCACAAAATGATTTATATTCATGTTTTACCTAATTCTGAAATTTAAGGAACTACAATGATTTAAAAGTTTGTATGGGTCTTAACTCCTTTAATTTTCAAGTTTTGTAAAATTTTGTAAGAGTTATTTTTTGTTGAGCTTTTTGAGCTCTATAAAATGAGCTAATAATGTTTTGCTTAGTTCAGAAATTGAAAGCATGATGAACCATTTTGAAAATTTTTTGAAAAGAAAAAATTGAATTTTGGGAAAATAATGTCACTTTTATCTTTTTAATGGCTGTAGCTCTTTCAGTTTTAGAATTAGGTATGCTACAAATTATTAGCTCCTTTTCTGGAGTTCAAAAAGCTCAACAAAAACTGTTTCTTACAAAATTTAGCACAACTTGAAAATCGAAGGAGTTATAAGACGTAGCACTTTTCAAATCATTGCTAGCTACTTCAGCTTTAGAGTTAGGCAAACCATGAATATAACTCATTTTGTAGAGTTTAAGTTCTACAAGAATGTTTCAAAATAAATTTGCTTATCTATATCATGAGCGGAGATACAGCGTATTGAAACATCTTCCAGGACTAGAGCATAACTTTGCCCCTTCAAATTCTGGGATCGGCAAACATGTATACGCCTATGTAGTTTGGGTCGCTGCATGTCTGGTTTGAAGGCGGTGCACTGCTACTGGTACACCACGTACGAATAGTTTTCATCTAAATCCGACAGATAACAAAATGTTTGTTGGACACCCTATATATCAATCAAGTCTGCAATTAAACTACATTTCATACCCATCAACACCGTTGTTACTTTTCAAGCTGAACGAATATTTTTCTCCATCATCATTATCATCACGTGAAGAAGGGATCCAAAGAGAGAGGGGAAAAAAAGAAACATGTACTATGACATTTGTTACACCGTTAATGGCATTTATTAGCATAATTTGGTCGTTAACAATATCTAAATACCGCGTTATCTTTGAATTATTATACAGGCAGCGGGTCATCTGCGAAAAAGAATTTCTTGAAAATTTTTCGTGTTTTTTTCAAACCTCTTTGCCTTCAACAATGTAGTACACTTTTCATACGAACATGAAATGATGAAAATGAACATATATGTATAAGAATAAATTCTCAGAGAACAGTAAAAAAAATGTCTCAACGTTTCTAATGCGCTTAATTATACTGTTAGTAAGCACGAATTAATGTATACTACTCGAAAAACATAAGTCATCGTACCAGTTCACAATTTAATTTATTTTATAAGCTGGCTAATCGTCGTCGTACGCACACTAGTACACAATTACGTACGGGATACGACGACGCTCTGATTTATTAAAGCCAACATGCTCTCTGGGCAACTTTACAGCACACAAAATGGGTATAATCCCTCGCAGCACATATAAGAATCCACATCCACACCGTATAAGAAAAATTACTCCCATTGTACGCTTCGCCTCCTCTCTCTGCACGCTCGTGTCATTGTTACATCCTGGCAGAATTTTTCAAATAAGTAATTACTTGCTCCTTACTGGTTTCTTGGGATCTCGTACTTGAATTCTATGCATTAATCCATTGCTGGCTGCCGAGCTAGCGATCGAGCGTGGAAAAGGAAAGAAAAGGTTAAAAAAATCATCTAATAAATATTCGAGCATCGACGCATTCAATTACTTACATCGAATTAATGTTAACGTCTCATAAAACGACACTTTTCTTGAAATTAATTACGTCGTTTAAAGCTGGGCTATTTTTCCTCCCCATTCGCTGCGGCGTATTTTTTTGTCAAATGACTTCGACAAGATGTCAGAAGCAGAGGCAGACAGAAGGCCATAATGCGAGCCTGTGTGGTCGTCGAGATTTGCGTATATTATTGAAATTATCACGCCACGTCAAATATTCTACCTCGGCGATTATTCGCATCTGTCAATTCGGTACTAAATCGTATATAATCACGGCGAGTAATGTGACCATTTCGGGGACGCAGACGGTTTTCGCCTCGACAACATTTTGACAGGTACGCGACGACGGTGATGATGACGCCAGTACGCTAACCCATGTACATGTAATAGGTTATCTACGTACACGTACCTTATACCCGTGTGTTTTTGAAAGTCATGTAGGAAAGGAATGGACATCGGGGGGTTTATGACGATAGCGACAAACAGACATAATAATGTTTTTTTTTTTTTGTTTTTTTTCGAGAAAAGAATAGACGTACAGTAAAACGAAATATGTACACGACGTTGACAATTTCATTTTTCACTTGGACCTGTCATAATGTTTTATTGTATTCAATTAAAATATTATATACCTAGACCTACGTACTAGCTTATTTTTTGCGTTCATTTCCATCATATCTCAAATCTGAGATCAGATCGCGTATACCATGCTAAAGTCTCTTTGTATCTTTCTTGCCCTCCATGAGAGATGATCCATTTTGTTCATAGACAATAATAGTTCATACTCGAGCAGATACAGAAGGGTACAAGAAGCTCGTAAAGTGATAATTTCATGGTAGGTAATATTTTTCAAGTTCAAATGCAAATATAACAATTGACTTGACCGACTGTTTTTTTTTTTATTCGAAAACAGCTATTTGCATTTTGAAAGAGCGTAGCCAGTTAGGAATGGCGAATCGGGCCTTGGCTGGGATTTTCCAACTACCATGTTATAATTCGTAATTGAAGTAATTAAAAAACAAAATAAAGACGCCTCGCAGGGTGACTCATATTCGAGTCATTTGTTGGAGTTTTCCTTTCTCATATGAAAAGGCTGGTAGTGATTTTTTATTAAATGGGAGAAAACAGGTAGATTTACCAATCTTTTCTAAATCGTTATTCATTGATTTTAACCGCTCATTTTATTAATTTTTTAATCATCCGAAAAGGGGGCAACGTCGCACTGTAATCGTATTGCATCAAACTACAGGGTGCGCGACGTGGTACCGTTTTTATTGACTACGAAATTAAAAAATTAATTTTGGGGGTTCTAATGGACCGATTTTCATAATTTTTTTTTTAATCTTCATCTTTTAACATAAACTTTCGATTTATATGGAAACAAACAAAAAAAAAATCTCAGTGCAAGGTGTCCATTTCATCTCGCTGATTCCAAATCTGTCATTAGTTTTCCTGGAGAGTGCTTGGTTCGTCAGATATTCTTCAATTAAAATTGTCCCGGGTTTGTTAAGGCTATGTTAAGGCAAACTCATATATTTAGATGCACAGCGCAAGGTTAGGCAGACCCGCATAACGCAAAACTGTAAACGTTCTATACCATTTTTGTATCAAAATGAACAAACTCTCAAAAAAAAAAAAAAATGGAAAAAAATAGAATTTTATTATGTATATTAATTATTATTTAGTCATAATATTTTTTGTGTATACCTACTCAATACTCATGTGCGTAATGAAATGTAAATTTTCATCACGTTTTATTTAATGATTTTTTTGGTTAAGAATAACACACAAAATCTCGTCAAAATAAGGTACGAAAATCTGCGATACCTTGTCGCTTGAAATTTTGAAAGTTTTTGGGCGTTGTATGCTGCGCTCAACATGTACACGTGGCCTTGCAACTAAAAACGTGTCTTCTGCCTGATTTGAGCTGAATTGCTGTGAGTCTTTCAAGAAAGGTGGTTATGCTAGTTTAATATCTCTTTCAGTACACTCTGCTTCGATTAAGAAACCTTTGTCAGCCATTAAGATGTTGCCAAGTTCCAATTTCAACAACAAATCATTCTCAGTAAATAAAAGTTTATCTGAGGCTCTACCACCATATACGTCTCCGAGGAACGTTATCAGTCCTGCTAAGAAAACAGCAATTAGTAGCTGTTTAAAAACACAGATTGTATTATTTAAAAAAATCTATTCATTTTATTTCTCAACGGCTAGTAGTCACGAGAGACTCGCAACCGCCTGATCCTCGTATATCTTTCGTTTGAGATTTGTTTG
>FIZU01043022.1:0-10603 GCA_900064475.1 Pseudococcus longispinus | reverse complement strand
AAAAAAAATGTTTCTAGATGCCACGGAGGAAGTTGGGTATACCGCGTAAAATAAAATCACCAAAATCGACTTTTTCAGAAAATCCCACAATTTCAAAAAAAAAAAAAAATTATTTTATTGTTTTGGCCCTGAAAATGAATAATATTCATTGTTTCTTTCAATTTCCAGATTTTTTTTCAGGTATTCCATATTCGTACTCCAACTCAAAAAATCAGCGAAATGGACTTTTTTAGAAAACCTGCCATTTACAAAAAAAAATTGTAAATAATAAAAATTTTAACAAAAAACCATGTGAAAGTACACAAAATTTACTATCTTTCTATGGATTTTTTTCCTTTTTTATTTCATCGGGTAGTAGAGATATGATGCTTTACATAAAAGTATTCCATATTCGTACCTTCTCCTCTACAATATTTGCGGAAACATGACGATCCTTAGTTTTGATGTTTTGTACAAATTTTATGGTGACTTATGATTATGCGGAGTGCAGGTGGTCAAGATCTAGAACCTGATTTTTTCAAATTTTATTTTTGTGCTGCTTAGAATTACAAGATAGGAAATCCAATTTGATAGAGAGAGCATACCCTTAAATCATCACATTGAAATAATTCATCTCAATTGATCTAAATCATGATTTTGATGATTTTTTTGTTAATGATTTTGCTCATCTCAGATTTTGAGAGGGAAAAATTTCATATGGGGTTGGAAAATCCCAAAAATTTCTAGGGAGTGAAAATTTTTATATTTTCAGGAATCCCTGCCATGTTAAGACCACTTCAGTTTGTCCATGAATGTACTCGTAAGTTGACTTATATCACCCTGTAAGAGAATATTCTAAAACCAGGTTTGCTGTATGCAAAATGGGAAGTCTCTAGATATGCACCTGAGGCCCCAAAGTAGTGAAAAAAGCCTCATTATAAATAATAATTAAAATGATGTTTACCTATTGACGAAAATCATAGCCCAATAAAATCCTCAAAATTCAACGACTCAAATTCTTAAATCATTTTACTGTATCAATTTACAAATTTAATTTGATGCATAGAAAAATTGATGAATTTTTGTACGTCATCTTATTCACCAAAAAAACATGAAAAATTGGTTCAAAATGACTGTTTACGGAGTATAAAATCTAGATTTTCTCGGCTTTTTCTTTACTAAGACCAAGTTTTTTGTCTTCATTACAAGTGGATGACTTTACGAGGGCAAAAATGAATGAAATTCGCTAATTATGATTTTTTCAATTTTTACTAAGATCAAATTCTTGGTATTTATTAAAAATTGATGAGCAGTATTTTTGTTTATTCAATACTAGATTAAATAGGCAACTACTCGTTTAACATTAATGATTTCCGAATTTAGGAAAATTGACGCTTGAGAACTGTGTCCGAAATTCATCAAAATAGTCAAAAATGTAATTCAAATCATGATATTCAAATATGTTGATGTTATACGAATATTGCAATGTATGTAGCAATTGTTGATATAATACGTATACGAATATTAGGTATTGCAATGTATGTAGCAATTTTTTATTACATTTCAGCATCGCATCAAGTATTGAAGTACTTACCTATTTACTTAACCACGATAATTATTGGACCACTTTTAAGTATTTGCAAAAAACTTACCTATAATGCCACTTTACTTAAGATTTCCAAAAAATAAAGTGTTTATGTAAAGGTACGACGAATATGTTGAAAGTACGAATATTAAAACACGAGAGTAGGTACTTACTTAAACCATCAGATACGAATATCAATTTCTCAATATCAATCAAATCGATCACCAATGGAAAAAAAAGCTCTCGAATACATGGGAAACTGTT
Source organism: Pseudococcus longispinus (assembly GCA_900064475.1). NCBI lineage: Eukaryota > Metazoa > Arthropoda > Insecta > Hemiptera > Pseudococcidae > Pseudococcus > Pseudococcus longispinus. Next base: position 8,775 of record FIZU01043022.1, on the reverse strand, counting down.
TATTTTGCACAACTTAATAAAAAAGTGAGTTGGTAATCGACATTGATTGGATTAAAAAAATTGAATGTGCTGCTGTTGAAGAAATCGCAAACAAGCGAATTCACCTGATAGTTTTTTTTGTCCGTAAATACTTGAGGAAATATGACACTATCTTTGTATTCTTAGTCACTATCCTTGTACTCTTTTCAATGACTAAACCGAATGTTGGACATAGAAGTGTTGCAAAATTGAGGTAGGTAGATAATAATAGTTGGCAATAAATCTAAACTTCTATTGATGTATTCCATTTTATAAGTGTATTAATAAAAACATTCGTTTTCAAAAGCTAATAGTTGCTAAAGCCAGCCCCTCCAAAAATTGACTCCATTATGAATAAAAATTGAGGCTTACTATTTGGAATTTTTCTATAATTATCGTGCCTTAGGGTACAAAACGTTTGAACACGGTCGTGTTTTTTCATAACACAAAAAAACCACTCAATTCAACGGTTCTATTTTGCATAGATGCAAAATTTAAAATATATTGGAAGATTTTTCACAAAATGATTGAAAAAATGAACAAATGGTTCACCCTACAATTCGAAGGGTATGCAAATATACATGCATACACTCAAGATGGATTGCCTATTTTTTGGATTGAAGGAAGTATTTAACGAATAAAACACCCTGTATCACAACAATACTTGAATTTGTGATAAACTACAAAATTTAAATCTGTCAGCGAGTTTCTTTATTCATTTTTTAAATAAAAAGGCTAAAAATTAATTTATATTTTGCGGTATATCCGGAATACCGCTATTAATAAACGATTCAAACCAACAGTAATTCTTTCCTCTCAGAATTCGAAATGTTCCATCTTCTCCCCATAGCCTTCCCCATGAATTGGCTACCGTCCAATAAGGAATGTTGTTTTCGACGCCCCAACCAATAATACGAACAGAATGACCTGAAGTAGGCTGTGGCCAACCCGAAAAATCCATTTGGAAAATTCCTGTAGTAAAACAAAGGTCATTTTCCAGGAAGTAGGTACATGAACGTACAGGTTCTCAGAGTTACACAAGCACAAGATTATAATACTGACGCGAGTTCTTAGTATTTACCTGATTTGTAAAACATAAAAGGCGTGTAAACCAAGTAAGCCGCTGTGACTGGGCCATTGCGATAAATTTCACGACGGATGTCGATCTCATTATTCGGATGAGTGTTGTTTCCGGGCATTGAGTTAACTGATTTGACTACGAAATGAAAATAATTCTGAATGTACTGCTGATCATTTTATCGAATGTTTTGTTTTTGTATTACCTTTATAAACTTCTCCTCCTGGCTCATACCATTCGTTGGAACATTGAGTATGTCGACAAATCGGTGTCTTTACCCCGTTTTCACCATCATCGTTGCAAGGCATTTGATCCTGTCTGCCACACGGTTTAATTAAATACGGTTGGCATCCCTGAAATGTTGAAATGTTGTTTTTCTTATGCTTGGAATTTAGATTCAAAATTTCTTCAGTTATAGTTTTACCTCGAATGTTCCATAGTCTCCTCCGGTAACAGCACCGTTACTTTCAAGGAACCCCCAAGCTTCGGGTTCCCATCCACCGTGGCATCCATTTGCAGGTAATTTTTTTGATCGCGTACAACTGATTATGTGATTGCTTGATATATTCACGTTGATCATGCCTTTACTATGGATACATAAGCGATCGCTGAAAGCAGCGGCTGTCGATACTGCCTAATTTACAAATGGGTGATTAAGATTATTGAGAGGTTGGAAATTGGGTATTAGAGCACGTAACATAACAGGGTGTGCAAAAAATTACTATATCATAGGAAAGTCATGAATTTTTGACTTATTGGTCAAAATTCAGATTAAAGTGTAATTAATTTGAATTCTTTTCATGTTTTTTTTTTTTTTTTGTAAAGTTACAAAAGTTTTCTAGTAGAGGTCATGGGAAGTCGTAGAAAAGTCAAGAATCTCCTCCAAAAATCCAGTTAAACACTCTGTAAAAATATTCGTAAAATATTTCTTACCCAACAAGATCCGCATCTAGATTGATCTTTAATAGATGAAATTGTTGTACAATGAGGATACATTTTTCTAGCATCGTAATTCTCTGGTAAATCATCGTAACTGAATACGTGATTATCATCTGTGTCTACATTTTTTTCTTTTACTGGTGTATCCGTAGTTGATGGAATTTCAATCGGAATATCGCGATCGTTGGCCATATTTTTCAAAATCAATGATCCCATTCGACTTTCTTGCTCTGATAGACTCAAGTATTCACCAAAACTATTCGAGCCAGCCTAAAAAAATTTAAAGAGAGATCTCAGATGTACCTAGTATCCAAGTTTTTCAACAATGTACCTTCTTAGTACTTACAATCCATGTTTTTCCCTCAATACTATTCAAGTAATCAACAGCCTGGTGAACATTGATGGTATCCGAATTGAAAGGAAATTTCATCGGAGAACTATTTCCATACTTGAGTAGGCCTAAAATGGTAGCGAGCACAGGTAAAATCACGTTCATTATGGCACTTTCAGTTCTAACGTTTGTACTTGAATGGAATTCTGCCGTGTCGAAGTTTTACAGAATGCTTCCGAATTTCATTTTCTGTTAAGTATTCTACTTCTATTTTTGTCTGAAGTAGTCAAATATTTGAAGATTTAAAAATAAACGAGGGTAACATCCTGCCCATTATTCAGATTTAAAAAAGTGACGAATTTACAAAATTCCAAGAAAACCAATATTTGGATATGGATCTGGTTTCCTCTTTTCATAACCATTGAAAAATGTATATCCTTACTCATCTACGTCTGCCTGATAATGAAAATGCATATCTTGGAAATTGAAAGGAGATTTAAGCAAGTATTTTTTTTAAATATTTTTTATCAAAACTTCACTTGGCAAAAAATGTAAAGATGTTGTTTGAAGAAAATTCATTTTTTGCCTGTCTACTATTTTGAAAGTACTCGTACTTAACAGTGTAGGTACATTGAAAACTTATCAACATATTCTATCATCAAATATCACTTGTATTGGCTTCTTCGGAAATGAAGACAGAGAAAAAGCGCATTAAACTTGTTTACAAATTGTAGGGTTAATTTTCAAACTTCTCGAAATTTTTTTGCTGATTGAAATTGGATCAAGAAAATACGTTTTACTATCCTGGAGGCCTTGAAATTTCTAAAATATGTACATTTGAAACCAGATTTAATATTTAGGTAGTTACCTAATTATTGGTTTTTCTGGAATTGTTTGAATTGCTGCACCTTCAAATTTCAAAATAGGAATTATATTGGGGGTAGTTTTTTTACCAGATTTAATATTTAGGTAGTTACCTAATTATTGGTTTTTCTGGAATTGTTTGAATTGCTGCACCTTCAAATTTCAAAATAGGAATTATATTGGGGGTAGTTTTTTTGTTTCTTTTACCATGGTACAACCGCAACAGGTAGGTATCTAAACACTGAACCTGAAGTACCTAGTGTTGCCAAAAGCTGCTATTTTCTGAAACCTGCTCAGTCTGCTCCCGCTCTTTTTTTATACCTGCTTTTTTAACCTGCTCTCTGCTCTTTCTGCTCTTTGAACATTTGATTCATTGAATTAGAATAAAATTTATTTTCATTCGCCGAAACCGAATGAAGACCAATACTAGTTATTCCAAAAATTATGTTCTTTAATGTTAAATGTTGATTTAGTATTAGTCAGTAGTTACGAGCATAAGACGACCAATGAGTGAATGTTCCTTTGTCAATTGAAATAAATTTTAATTCCCGTTTTTCCAATGCAGAATAATTCACAGATGCAGTTTAAAAAAAAATCGAAAAGTTTTTAAGAAAAAAAGAAAGAAAAAAAATCGAAAATAGCAGTAAAAGAGCGGATGGGCGAGAGCAGGGTTTTCAGCCAAGGAGCAGAAGAGCAGACCTGTTCTTTTCTAAAACCTGCTCTTTTAGAGCAGGTTGCTCATGAGCAGATCAACTATAAGTACATTTTAACTTTCGATTTATGGGACCGGGACGTATTGGATACTTTTTTCCTCATCGCCATGGAGTGAACTGGGCGGAGCTATGGGGACTTAGCTCTACCCTAGCGAGAGATTAGCCCCCCCTAGTGAAATTTCAAGCATTGGAAAATGAATTTATGCAGTAAATTAGTCCATTTTTCATATCACAAAATTCCTTGAGGATGACTATTTTGGCAGACTTTTTTGGACTTGAACAATGTTCCGGATTTCCATTGACTTTTTGAATTTAGAAAATTTTAGAGATAATGCTAACTTGTAGAAATTTTGTCAGACAAGCAATTTTCTTGACTTGAAAAATTGTCTTTCAGACATTTTGTCAGACTTTTTTGGACTTGTAAAATTTTTAAGAACTAAAATTAATTTTTAGACTTGAAAATTTTCAAAAAAACATAAATCAGACATAAAATTCAATGAACAAAAGCATATCCTATGTTTTATAGTTTCATGGGTAGTATGAAAATGAAAGTGACTTTTTCCTTGAAATTTCAATTTTGTTGTTTAAGTACTTTAATAAATTTACCTAGTCATTTTGAATATTTTTTAACGTTTTGCCCCTTCCCCATTTATGCTAAAATGCTTCGACAAGTTTACCCTCCCCCTCCCTTATGAATAGTTTCCATTCCGCCTATGCTCATCAGTTTTTCAAGAAATATGACAGGTGTGGTAGATAAGAATCAAGTATTTACTTCTTTTTGTTTGAAATTCAAGGTAGGTTTCTTGAAGTTGACGTCAAGCACTTGACCTACTTATTTTTTGAATATGTATCTTTAATTTTACTTCACTCTGTTTGTCCGTTTGATTGTATTGAAAATAATGATCAAAATGAAAGAAGGACTAAAATGTATTTAAAAAAATCGTCCATCAATTCCTGAATAAATATTCAGTCTAAAATCTAATAAATATCTTTTGGAATATCTGGAATTCCACTGTTTATGTACGATTCAATTCGACAATAATTCTGGCCTCTTAACATTCGGAAAAATCCATTTTCTCCCCATCTCCTGCCCCATGAATTGGCTATAATCCAGTAAGGAATTTTTTCTTCAATACCCCAACCGACGATGCGAACAGAATGACCGCCATCTGGTACCCACCAGTTTGAAAAGTCCATTTGAAAGATTCCTGTGATTAAACATAAATACTTATTTGAGTCACGATGGCTAAAAGTATTTCTCAAAATAGGTTTGATGTCTGCAGTGTGGTTCATAGGTGGGCTACTTCCTTTAATTCTTTAATTGGGCAATCCATTCTGAGTACTGGTATGTATGTTTGCCTATCGTTTGAATTGCAGAAATAAATTTTCTAATGCTTTTCTCAGATTTGCTGTATTTGGATACTTATTATGGTACAATTATAATCGCAACAACCTGTTGAAAAGTTGCAGTTTGCGACATTCGAAGGGTTATTGGTTTTGGGTTATTTTCCAAAAAAAAAACCTAATCACCCGAAAAATATTCAAAAAAGGTAGAAAAATTTTTCTTTTCTATAATTTTTGTTGGAATATTCGAAAACGTGCGAGTATTATAATTATTTGGCTAAGTGTAAAACAATCTACCCTTTTCAATGACAAAAATTTGAGGTTTCTATCTTACAGAGATAGCTCCAAAATTATCTGCACCAGTGAAAGAATATTTACAAAATTATCGAGAAAAAATGAATTTTGCCCCTATAATTCGAAGGGTAGCAAACATACATAACTTGACTCAAGATAGGTTACCTACTCACTGAATTGAAGGAAGTGCTTCAGTTGTGAAACACACTGAACAGTAATTTACAAACTGAATGTATCTATCTACCTACCTGATTTATAGAAATTAAAAGGTGAGTAAACTTTGAAAGCTGCTGTGACTGGACCATTTCGATAAATTTCACGACGAATGTCGGTTTCATTATTTGGATGTGTGTCATTGCCTGGCATTCGCCAGGTGGATTTGACTACAAAATGACAAAAAAATGATGAGTATCAGAGCAATCGATTGTTTTTCTATTACTCACCTTTATAAACCTCTCCTTCTGGTTCATACCATTCGTTGGAACATTTTCGATGTCGACAGATCGGTGTCCTTACTTGGTCAACTTGTTCACATGGCATTTGATCCTGTTTACCGCATGGTTTAACTGAAAACGGTTGGCATCCCTGAAACATTGAAATGACAGCTTTGCTATAATATACTTAGGTAGGTAATGCAGGATAGTTTCTAAATCTTCATTTACCTCAAAAGTTCCATAATCTCCACCAGTAACTGCGCCATTTTGAGATAAAAAATTCCACGCTTCATGTTCCCATCCCCCATGACAGCCTTCAACGCCCGGTCCTCTGGCACACGTCATTATGTGATTAATTGATATATTCATATTGATCATACCTTTGCTATGGATACATAATCGATCGCTGAAAGCTGAAGCCGTCGATACTGCCTATTTATAGATAAAATTTAATTCGAATAGGTTCCTAATTGAAGGCGAATTTACTTTTACAGATGTTTCATTTTCTACCATCGCCTCACCCAACAAGATCCGCATATAGATTGATCTTTAATAGATGAAATGGTTGTGCAGTGAGGAAACATTGATCTGGTATCGTAATTATCAGGTAATTCATCATCGCTGTATATATGTTCTTCGTATGTATTTTCGTCATTTTTCTTTTCAGGAGTTCCTATGTCGATTGGAATTTGATCGGATGGAATGTCCCCGTGATTATCCAAAGCCAACGATCCCAATCGACGTTTTTGTTGCGACAAGCTCAAATATTTACCAAAATCATTGGATCCGGCCTAAAAATAGAAATGGCGAAAAATGTTGACAGTAGGTACCTATTCAAAATTCAATACTTCATAAACAGAATCTTACTTACAGTCCACGTTCGTCCTTTAATGTTATTCAAATAATCAACAGCCTGTTTAACATTCAAGAGATCTGAATTTGAATCCAAATCGAAAGGAGATTTGGCTGGGGAACAGTTTCCATAAGTTATGAAAAAAGTTACCAAAATGATGAATTTCACACACATGGTAATATACTTTTACTTCCACGATGAAATTTTAAAAGCTAACGTGAATATAGGAATTATTATGATTTTTATCATCGGTGAAGCAGTTTAGATCTTTTTTTTTCGAGAAGTGATTTCAAATATTTGAAATTGTCTTACTGAAGTTCGAGTACTGCAAAAGAGAGATACTTAGATGATCAAATACGAATTAATGTGTATGTTTATCTACTTGATAGTTTAAAAAAAATAGCTCTTCACATATCGAACCATTACCTACAATTTCTATCAATTTTTCAAGAATTGTCAAATCAGTCTATCTGAGGTGAAAGATTATTTCCGAGAAGTAATTTTGCCACATACAGTTTACCCTACACCTTTTCTGACATCACAACATTGATTAAAATATTATAGGTACAAATAATTGTTACTTGCATTCAATATTGTAAAAAATTGAAAATCATGCAAAGGAAATTTGAAATTCGATTTTTTTAAATATTCCAAGTACCTAGCTAGGTAGGTAATGTAATTTTAAAATCAATTGATCGAATGAAATTTAATTTGCATTCAAATAATTTAATTACATCTTATATTGTAGGTCCATGAATTTTGGGAACCTACATTTTAACGGTTGTAGGTCCATAAATCTTGAGAACCTACATCTTATAGGTTGTAGGTTATCAAATTTTGGGCACCTACATCTTATAGATTGTAGGTTCTTCAATTTCGGAAACAACTTGCTGGTCTGTGAATTTTGAGAACCTACATATTACTTATAATTTGTAGGTCCATGAATTTTGAGAACCTAGACATTATGGGTTGTAGGTCCACGAATTTTGAACATCTACAATATATTAAATGCTGTAAGTCCGTGAATTCTGAGCACCTATAATATATTAAAGGTTGTAGGGACATGAGTTTTGAGAATCTACAACCTATAATACCTAGGTTCTTGAATTTTGAAAACTTACACATTATAGGTTGTAGGTTCGGAGTCGATGAATTTTGAGAACCTACATCCTATAGGTCGTAGACGTAGGTTCTTGAATTTTTCAAACCTACACACAGTGTGTAGGTTCTTGAATTTTGAGAATCTACATCTTATTGGTTGTAAGTCCATGAAGTTTGGGAAACGACATATTATAGGTTGCAGGTTCATGAATTTTGAGAACCGTGGTACCAAAAAAATTCACGGATCGGCAAACAATAAGATGTAGGTTCTCAAAATTCATGGACCTACAACCAATAAGATGCAGGTTCTCTAAATTCATGAACCTACAACCAATAAAATGTAGGTTCTAAAAATTTGTGAACCAACAACCAATAAAACGTAGGTTCTCAAAATTTGTGAACCTAAAACCAATAAAATGTAAGTTCTAAAATCTGTGAACCTACAACATATAAAATGTAGGATCAGTAAATTTACCAACCAACAACCAATAAAATGTAGGTTCTCAATCTTTACAAACCAACAACCAATAAAATGTAGGTTCTCAAAAATTTGTGAACCTATAACTAATAAAATGTAGGTTCACAAAATTTACCAAGCAACAACCAATAAAAGGTAGGTTTTCAAAATTTGGGAACCTACAACCTATAAAATGTAGGTTCCCAAAATTTGTGAATCAACAACCAATAAAATGTAGGTTCTCAAAATTTACAAACCAACAAATAATTGAATGTAGGTTCTCAAAATTTGCGAATCAACAATTAATAAAATGTAGGTTCTCAAGATTTACGAACCAACAACCAATAAA
>FIZU01043009.1:0-25362 GCA_900064475.1 Pseudococcus longispinus | reverse complement strand
GAATCTACTAGAAAAAACGCGAAATTTCTATCTGCATTTGAAAAAAAAACGAGAAAATTAATACTAAAAAACACATCTTTGCCCCCCCCCCCAAATAATTACCCTAGGGGTCCAAAATTTTCGCCAAATTTTTTTCTCACTAAGATTGACCTTTTGGAGCAAAAACGGTCGAAATCCGTTTCCAAGGCCAAAACACCATTCTTAACCGGCTATGTCCTTTACAAATACCAATGAGCGGTTGAAATTTACCTATCGATACTGCAGAGATGCCTGGCACCTCTGCGCGACATTATCATCATTACACGGGATAATTCAAAGAATAAGGTGGTAGGTAGGAGGTACCTATCTACAGGAAATAACGTAGGTGTTTCAGGAATAAAGGAGGATTCGAAATTCGACTTACGCGATTCGAAAAGAAAACAACCTCGATAATGAAGCAAACGCATCGTAATGCCAGAATCTAAAAAACATGAGCTAGGTACTTTGAAATGGAAATCGTAAGTTTTTTCAATATTTCCAAAATAGTATCGTTTGAAGAATAGGATGAAAAATTCCAAAAAAAAAAACTTCCTCGGTACCGATAATTTTGAAATGGATGAAAATATATGGAATTTCATTCGATAGATGCGATATCATACGAAGACGTACCGTTAATATGCAATCCGTTCAGATCTCCAGGTACAGTTAAGGTCTTTCTGACATTACCGACAGCATTTAGCAACTGAAATAAAGAATGTAAATAAATATTGAAATTTTCCAACAGATAACGAAAAGTTGCGAATATAATATCAAAGCGTACTCTCTTGTTCGATTCACGCCATCTGGAAGCAGCAGCCGGATCTCCGATATTGAGAGCGACCGATTTGGCATCTTGAACCATTGGAGCGACAGCTAAGAGTAAATCACGACAACTCGTTAGCACGAATAGAATTACGTTTTTTAATAAATTTAAATCGAATAGTATACCGGCTTGAACAGCATCGGCAGCTCGAGTGATATCGGAAATAAAAGCCGGATCTTCGGAATTATCGGCTTCTTGTTTGGCAACTTGTAATACTCTATTGGCAAGACGAGCGATGGCAGTGGTATGGTCGACCATTTTATTCGGTTCACGTTTTAGAATTGCATCTTCGCACATCAACGCGTGCTTTCTCATTTGCTCCTCTGAATAAAAAAACCGATACATTGGTAAAAACGTCGTCTAATGATCAACTCGTGATACGAAAATATTCTTTCCGCGAACAAACCGCGTAAACTTCTCTTACCGGATATTTTAACGAAATACGCCGAATCGGTAGCTTCATCGCATAAGTTCCTCATTTTTCCGACGGTGTCCGCGTACTGAGTTCGTAAATTTTCGAAATGTTTGTCGGCAGCCGCGTTATTGGGATAATTCATGCGGATACGGCCGGCATTCACTAGCTGAGGCGTTAACGACTCCAACTGATTAGCGGAGTTAACTAATGCCTCGGCTAGCTTCTTGTTACCGCCGCTTCCTCCGGCTGCTACCATTTTGCCAGTTTTAGCCGCTCGTCTCGACCAATCTGATAAGTAATTGGCTCGATCTTCGAAGTTGGCTTCGCGTCCCGGGGTACCTTTATCGGGCAAATATTTCACATTCGAGATTAATATCGTATCGAGTAGATAAGGATTGGGATCGTTCGATAAAACGAAATCGCGTTCGCTGTCGCCAAAACGTACGTACCTTCGGGAACGTGAACAGCTTCGGTGAAATGTTTCAGCGGCGAAACGATATCGATGAAATCTTCGACTACTCGGTTTACTACCGCATCTTGTATTTTATCTTTCAACTCGTGAAGTTTCTGCGACAGTAGCCTTGTTAAACAGAATACATATTTTATTAGAATTTACGCGAATTTCAACCAAAAACATCGGATTAATTAACAAGCGTGATCATTTACGAGATACGTTTCGGAGAGAGCGCCATTTTTTCGAAAATTTGCCAAAAATTGGAATCAAAAACCAGCGTAATGTTCGTTTTTTAATTTTCTTCATTTTTAAAAGGTAAACATATTACTAGATCACTGGACAAACGACGATATGTGTCACTGGATATCAAAGCATTGGTAGTTTAACGTTAAACTTCGTTATATAATACCGTACTGCTGCTCACGTAACATTATCCCTATTACGAATAATTGATTATTTCTAGCTACCGAGTACGCAGGTGAAGTGCTGGTTATTTTTCATTTTTTTTGAATTTTATCCAAATATCTATTTTAATTAATCAGCCGTTAGTTAAATATAAGTCGTTCTGATCATTCACGACAGACTGAATCGATAAAATATGAATGATCATTCGCAAACAGATCTTTGTTAAGGCCCTCGCTTCACTACGTGGTTAAAAATTAAATACATGTAACCTTGAAAATGACTAAGAATTTTTTTTTATTGTAAATAGGGAAGAAAAACTTGTAATTTTATTTAATTTTGAATTTTTTCTGCCAAAGAATAGACGCAGCATCGAGTAAATCATTTTCAATATTATCGCACTCCGTCGATAAATTATAAATACTTTAATTACTAACCTAGGTTGAGAAAAAAATTGCAAAATAAAGTTTAAAAATAAGCCTCTAGTAATTTATTGGAAGCGTGAAAATTTAGAAATTTTATTTTCGAATTTTGGCACCACATTTTCGTAACACGAACGCAACATCGACGTTGATTCGTGTATCAACGAGTTGTCGGTTGTTTTGATTTCATCGAGCGTGGTTCGAATGTGTGACGAATTTTTTTTAGACTCTATTCCAATTTTCGTCGGCCTTTTTACATATTTATAACCGTCTTTCTCATTCTGATTTATGTAAGGTTGCGCAGACAAAACACACGCAAGTAAAATAATTATAACGAATTCGAAACGAAGTAGGCGCGGCGGTGTATTATTTAGGGAACGTGGGCCCATTTGTAAACAAGGTTAAACAAGCGTTTTTTCTTACTTCGCTATTTCTTGTGCTTTTGGAGAATTGCCAAGACCTCTTTTACACAAATCACTCAATTGATTCGACAAGTAATCGACTTCATCGCACAGCGATAAAATTTCGGCGCGTTGAATGCCTGGAAGACCATCGGCTACCTGTAAATTTAAATCACTCGGATGTTAGTTATTTTTTGCAAAAAAAAAAAAAAGCAACCTTCGGTTTGTCGTAGCACTCACTATAGTTTCGTCCTTTTTTTTCGAGAAAGCGATTAAAATGAAAATATTCGAGTTAAAATCTTTTTTTTTTCGTACAATTGTACGATATTAATAGGACGATTAATCATTCGATTTACCTTTTTGCCTTCGGCGATGATCAGAGCGATGGCTCTTTGACCTAGACCTTTATCATCACGTTCTGGATGCGATAACCATTTTTGGGCCTGTTCCAATCTACCGGAGACCGTGTGAGCTGGTTGTTGACCACCCCATTTCTCCAAATTTGTCACCGAATTCGAAACGATTTTGTTAAGCTCTTGTAATTTCTCTTCGATACCTCGAGCCAATCCTTCTGCCTGTCAAATTCACGCCCAAATTCAGCTCCACGTGACATGTAATGAAAAAATTTACGAAACCCGATATTCACCTGAGGCGAAGTACCCTTTCCGTCGTCCCTGAGTTCGCATAAGGCATCCACCATGGTGGTGATCTCCGAGACCATTTTCTTGATAGCATCGCGATCGCTTGGTAAAGCACGTTCGGCCACTTCGACAGCATGTTCCAAAATTTGACGCAACGACCGTTCACCGATACCGCCGCGAACCGCCAATGGATCCTGAGATGTGTACGAGTACCATTGTTGAGACTGCGTATATTCGACACGTCGCGAATACGTTTCGAGCATAGTGAAACAACGCGACACTTACGAGTAACCAATCGCGAGCGCTTCTGATTTTGCTTTGAATAGCGTTATGAGCTTTTTTCATTACAGTCAAGTTGTCCGCGTCCCATTCATCTTCGTCGTACGTCGTCAGCTGTAGTACTCGGATAATTTCGTGTAATTCTTCGGTCATGCGGGATGTCAGATAGTTACGATTTTCGGCCGCTTCAGCTGCGCCTTTTCCACCTGCGCGTTCATCATTAATAAAATTAGTTTAGCGAGACACACCACGCGTTTTAGGTTATTCACTGCATATTAGTAGACGATTAATTAGTAATTTATTTGTATCAAGGTGTGAGAGGAGTAAGAAGACACTCGTGTAAAATTCATTTCACCTTCGTCGAAACACAATTTAATTAAAAGAATTGAAATTTGGTTCATAAATCTGATAGAAGTTACAACTTCTCGATTCATTATCACCCCCTCAACCTTCCCAAAATTGAGCTTGTTGACCCTATTTTCTCAACATGGGTAGGTAAAAATGAATTTTTGATTTAGGGAATTTTTAAGAATTACTATAGGTAACAATTTGAAATAAACGTGGCTATTTTTCAGTTTGACTTCTTGTTAAAATGTTAGCAGAGTTCCATTATCGTCTCACCTTCCGAAATAATATGAATGAATATTTTCATGCTGCATATTAATATGGGCGCGAGTTCTTTCACTTGTTCCAAACACCTGATTAGAATTTCTCGATGAACTTGATGGGTTAGTTCTTTTTCACGATCTCCTACTTCCCTTGAAACCTACAGAAAACATATTACGAGACATAGAAATTAACTTTTCAGTTTTAAATCAACATTTACACATATTCGAAACTCACTTTACTCAAGCAAGGTGTCAAATCCTTCAAGAACTGAGCCAAATCCTCGATAGTTTCGATAACTTCGGCTACGGCCAAATAATCTAAAACCTTTTTGCATTCTCGAATAATTTTTCGAACTTCTGATTCGTCGAAGCATAGCAAAAGAGAGGAGGTTCCTTGCAATATACCTCGAGAACCCTCGATCAATTTTTTCCTATGTGAAAAAAAATAAGGAGCCGTCAAATAATTACGCTGTACATTTTTTTTATAAAATTAGCAGGCATCTGACAAATACCTCGCTGAACCCGAATATGGATCAGCTTTCAACATAGCCGAAGCTTCTTCCAATAATTTAGAAGCATCTTCTACCCGGTGCAAAGCAGCCGGCATATCTTGTTTTAGAATGACATCGTCGCTGCTATTTATCGTTTCTTTTCCAACCTTTCGACATAAAGCGCATTATTAAACGAATAAATATCCGATGACGAGTGAAGATGGGTCGAAGAATTTGGAAAAGAAATTTACTTTAACGAGGTTTGTAACGGCTTTACTGACAGCGTGTACGGGACGAGACAAATCGGGCATAGCATTTCCATCTTCGGCTTCTTCGTGAAGTATAACCAATCGTGAAACCTAGATAAGAAATATTTCTGGATGCATTATCGAATATCAATACAATACGTAGAATTTAAAGGTCGAATTTAAATTTATTGCAAAAAATAAATTCGTAGTCGAAAGTACAGGGTGTGTTCGATGATCTCATTTATGTATCGTGTATTTTTCCCGCAAACTGCATTCCCAATTAATTACGATAACGTTATCGCAATTATTTCCATTTATAACTTCTCGTTTAGCGATGAAAAATAATTCAAGGCAGAATAGCGGTAAACTTGGAATGTATTGCAAGTATGTAGTATACAAGAAACGAAAGAAAGAAAGAAAGAAAGAAACGGATCCAAGGTAAAAATATTGAGTCAACAGTGATAAGACATGATTACCATATAAGGACATGACAAAATTACGTCATTTTCACCCACAACATATGCGAGAAATTTCTTCCACCAACTCCTCTTAATTTTAAAACATGATCTCAAATTTGACAATTATTAGCTCGGGTGCATTAAATGAAAAAAAAGTGTAATTCTTTTTCGTTTTCTCATACAAATTCGACGATAAACTTATCGGTTTATCAAAATTTACGCTACGTTCAAAAATTAGCGTCTAAAATGTGAAAAGAAAACGTAAAATATCGACGAAAAATTGCATATTAATTGAATCATATTTACGTACTTGTTGAGCTACAGGCTCTAAAATACTTTCGATTGTTTTTGTATGAAACACAGGCATTTTTTACAGTGATTCTGATAAGTAAAAGAGAAAACACAATTACAAAAACAATACAACGGTATCGAGTTCAACGGCAGAAAATGAACACAAATTTGGTGAATTGTCGACGACGATACAACTATAGCTACGCGTTAATCGATGTTAATTATAATTAACACTCGTCTAAACAATAAAATACTGGTTAATGGTAATGGTAATGGAGTATGCATCATTTTTCTCCATAAAAAATTCCAAATCACGTAATTTAAGATAACATTGACCAGTGACTAATCGATTGCGAGGTGATAACAGAAATCGATCGCGATTTCAATTATCGAATCGAAATATTCGAAAAAAAACTAAAGAGAATTTAATATTTCAAAACTGTATATTGGTAACATTGTCTAAACGAATTGAACGCAATAAGTGTTACCAATCTTACGCTTTATAATTTCTCATTTTTACTATAATTTTTTGTGCTGTGAAATAATCTGTGAAATTCTGCATACGCGGTCAAGCACCAGAAACCAAAAAGCCAATTTCAACAGCGGTGGATTTTTGTTTATGGTGGTTTTCGAAGATAAAAATTTGTCGGCTTTTATTTATGAATCTAGAGAATTAAATTTGTAATATTAATGTCGCTATAAATTATATTCCATCAACGTTTATTCAAGGATCACTTTGGTAAGTACACCTCTTTTCTATGCACGCCTATGGATCAACGATAGGGTATAGAATAAGCTTGTTTTTCTGATGCCGATTTGCTTCATCTTCCTGTATTCAACCAATTTCATGTCATACATTTTTCTGAAATTGTCGAATGATAGGTAATCTTAATAATAAGCTAACATTTACCCGTATATTCTTTCACTTTCCCAGAATCTATTCGAAATTCTGGACCTAATGGTTTGAAAAACTGTTTATAATCTTGGTGTGTGTTTTTTGAAGCTTACTTTCAAGTTGAAGCGAGTTCTAAATGATCCTGTTAGCTCTAAACATTGGATTATATTTTTAAATGATTAGGTCTCGTACTTACGATGAATTTTGTTCTAGGTTATTGTTACAATGATGGATATCCGACCGAATCACACGATATACGTTAATAATCTCAACGAGAAAGTAAAGAAAGAAGGTGAGGCAAATATATAAACATAATGTTGTTTTTAAACAGAAAAGAAACCCGTCAACAAATTCACATAAATAACTACCAAAAATCAATAATTTTAAAAAATTTTACAGAACTGAAGAAATCTTTGTACGCGATATTTTCACAATTCGGACAAATACTTGATATTATAGCGTTGAAAACGCTGAAAATGCGTGGTCAAGCGTTTGTAGTTTTCAAAGAAATTAGCAGCGCTACCACAGCAATTAGATCGATGCAAGGATTTCCTTTTTATGATAAACCAATGGTAAGAGCACTGTTTGGAATTAAAATTAAAATTTTCAATCCTAATATCGATTATTGCCTTATTAGCGAATTCAATACGCCAAAAAAGATTCCGACCTTATTGCTAAAATGAAGGGTCAATTTCAAGAAAGGCCTAAAAAAGCTAAAAAGAATCCGGCTGCGCCTGAAGAAAATAACGAGAATAAAAAAATCAAGAAAAAGGCTGCTAAAGAACAAGCCAAAAATAATACGAATCCAAATCCTCACCAATTTCGTCCGAACCCAATGGGTCCTCAAGCTGGCTTATATCAACAAAGTTCGTGGAATTATATTCGCAATATTTTATTCGCTTACTTCGTACTAAACATTTGTTCTTCGTTATTTTAGATAATGTTGCCGAACAACCACCTAATATGATATTGTTTTTAACGAATTTACCCGAAGAAACTAATGAAATGATGTTATCCATGTTGTTTACGCAGTAAGCATACTTTTCGTATATTTTTTTTTACAACGTATGAAAGTGAAGAAATGTACGAACCTTTTCGCTCGAATTTTTACAGATTCCCCGGATTTAAAGAAGTTCGACTGGTTCCAAACAGACATGACATCGCGTTCGTTGAGTTCGAAAATGAAATACAAGCGGGTCAAGCTAAAGCGGCGCTTAATGGTTTCAAAATCACACCAACGCATGCGATGAAAGTCTCTTTCGCTAAGAAGTAACTTACATTTTTCCAAGTTAGCTTTTTCTAAAATGTGCATGTAAAATTGTATTTAAAACGTGTTTTTAAAAAAGTAACATTTGGGACGTATTTTAAAAAATTTTATCGCTCTTAAACGTGAACTTTTCCTATACGTGCTGCAATGTTGAATGCGGCAAAATGTTACTTTTTGATTATATTTTTATATTCTCATATATAAGGCGAATAATTTAAGATAATTGAATTAAAAAAGACGATCAGTTCTAGCCATCGGTTTTGTGCTCGGATTTAAATTATTATTCAACTTCAACTTTTAATGGTAAGAGTAAACGAATTAACAAGAAGTACCTTCGTCAAAATGTATCGGGGAAAATGCGAAACTTGCGTCGAATCGTAACTAATATTTCATTTCAACTTGGCTTATAAGTTGCGCTTTTCTCACATATTTCCTTATTCATTCCGAACGAGTACGCATTCTTTGACTAAACCATAAATAACTGCATCAGACGTTACAAAAAGTTCAACTTTAATTTTATAAATAACAAAATGAGTAACAAAAATTTATTAAGGCTACAAATTGATACGATTTGCGTGAAAAATGTTTATTATAAAAATAACGGTAGGTCTGGTATTTGTAGAAAATTTCCATTTCAGGAATTCGAATCGTTGAAAAAATATTATCGAATTCCCGGCGAATAGAAAATTTTGCTCATCACAGTGTTGTTGAAAATCAACCTTCTTTGAAATAACCTCGATTATTTGAAAGGAGTTGGTTTTCGAATACTGGCCCAAAATGTCATGACTTCGGCTTTAGCGTTATAAATGAAAAGGAAGAAAGGCTTATCCGCCCTAAAATTAATGTAACCACCTCTGTTTACGGTCGTGGCAGTAGCTGCGCTGGCTGTTGTACCGATTTCATTTATGTCCATCTCGACTTTGTGTATAATATCCGAAGCGAATAGCTCGCCATCCGCGATGTTACTAAAATTAGCTTTGGCTGGATTGAATAGACTTTTAACTCCCAAATACTCTAACGTCGATCTTAAATTAATTTTATTTTCGAGTTGCATTTTTGGCATTACGTAAAAAACTTCGGATAGTTTTGATTTGCAAACAATATTGGTAAAATCTGTATGCGTAAATCTCGAAGTAAGATTTTTCAAGCTCGTATTCGGTCTGGGTAATACGACGTACATGTACATTATTTTATTCTTATACGGCATTCCGATAGCTTGATAACCGACGTCTTTGTCTTCGAAATACGGAATCGTAGCTTGACCAACCATCATTTGAACTTGAAAATTGCTCGTATCTTCTTTACCAACGCCTCCAGTGTAGAAAGGTTGCCTGAAATGTTGACGAATTTTCAAAATTCCGCTTCGAAAGTTGACTAATTGGTAATTTTCAAATTTTAAACGTAATAGGTAACGTACCATTTGGTTGCCTTGGGGAAAAATGGATACTCCCAATCGCCGTTAAAGAATATAGCTCCAGCTACGATTAATTTAGTCATCGGATCGATAGGTGGTTGAACGATTTCCTTTATCCTGTTTTCGGTATGGTTAGCTACCCAGCTGAAAATAGAATCGAAACAAGTTTTTACAACTGGGCTGGTCCATTACAATGATTCATTGGAATGCGATTAGAAGGAAAAAACACGTGAAACTAGTAGTATCACGTTCGCGATATCTTCTATTTGGGCGTATGCTACATATACGTTCATCTGTCTCGTGACGTCACGTACAATAAACAATATTATGATCTGTACTTCTACGTACTTGTTAACTGCAATTGCGGAATTCAAGCCGTCCCTCTCGAAGTCCAATTCGGTGACGTCACTTCTATAAATACTCTTCGCCAATTCCGTAAATTTCGGTTTGATTTCGAAGCCTTTTTGTACGAATATTCCGCCAGCGATGTTTATATTGGAACCAAATTTGACCCCCGGGTCGATGTCTGTAACTTTTGCGAGTAATTTTCCCATTTCTCGATGAAACTCTTCTACTCTACGATTAGATCCTTCGGGTGTTTTGCGTTTTAAGATTACTTCGCTCAGCATTTTGAATAATTCTTTTTCTGTTTCGCCAGCAGCGCCGAGCATAACAGTGGACAATGTTTTGAATACGTTTATCGGCGCTACCAAAATATTTTCATTCGAGTTCGATCTCGAAAACATATTGTCCAATCCTACGGCGAGTCGATTCATTCCTTTTTTGATACCCTGAGAAAGAAAGAAGAAAAAATACGATCGATACGGTATAATAAGAACGGATGATTTTCTTTGTTTGTCCAACTGCAGCGAGACATGAACCGGAATTTTTTTAAATTGATCTTGTTTACCTTTTGCGTTTCCGATAAGCCATTTTGAGGTTGATTTGATGGTGTGGATTGATTGTAACTACGATATCGTTTTGGAAAATTCACAGAATTCGCTTCAATATTTCTTTGGGTAGGATAGTTTACAAAATCACCGAGGTGAAAACGTTTTGCATCTGGCCAAGTTACAGAATTGACTCCAAATATGGTTACGAAGCAAAATATTAAAATACAGGAAAACTTCATCTATATATGAAAAAAAAAAAAAAAAAATGCATTCGTTATTAGCCTAAAAATCAGTACCCATTTTAAAAAAAATCACTAGCCTAAAGTAATCGTGCCTTGTCTAAATAATTCGAAGTAAAAACAAAGAAAAAAAAAGACTAGCTTACCTTAAAATCTATATCACTGTTGAGACGTTTAAATATTTACAATAATTCGAGTAAAAAATACGTGATTACAGTATGTTCTCATAATAGTATGTACTCCAAGTCTGCTCGCTATAAATATCCTACGCTACATTACTACGACTTCGAAGAAGACGTCACAACGCGAGCACCCATATCCACTATATAAATTTGGGTTTTTTCACTTTTTAGTTATGTTGAGAAAAAAATTCTCATTCATAATTGACGCGTTACGAAATGAAAAAAAATAGCGAATAAACGTAGAATTATACGCAGTTGCCCCTTCCTTCGCCAAATAGAATCACTTCGTGCACTTGAATATCGCACGAAGGAAACCGACACGATCCGATTGTAAACACGTTTTTGAGATCAAGGATGTTTTATAAATTTTATAATCTAGCTGTGTAAATATGTACCTGGACCTGCATCTATTTCTACATATACCTGCCTCTAACTATACACTCAGTATGTCTCTCAAGTCCTTAGCGGTATGCCGGTATAATTACCTACAATACCGGTAACCTATGACCAGGAAAATATAGCGATGTAATTCCACCCCGCTGTTGGAATTCTATTAATGAGCTTGTCCAATAATTATACTCAAATTTTCAATCATTGTATCGCGGTACGTGGAGTGAGCGATGTGAAACGGTTCTATTTTTTAAATTACTTCAGTGGTTTCCAACCTGATGTCGATAAAGTCCTTACGAAATTTAAAGTTAGGTATAGGGTATGAAAAATCGGTAATTTTTACTCTGAAACATGTTCTTCGAAAAGGATGGATTAGGTAGAAGTCGTGGTCTGAGGAAGTAAATTGAAGAGTTAGTAAAAGAATAGGTGCTTATTAGTTATTTCAAATGCAAAATAACACTTTCATCATTCTAATTTAAAAAAAAAAAACTGACTGCAAAAATTTTGAAAACTAACCCCCTAGAGAAAAATTGATAGCTCGAAGGAGAAAGAGAATTTGAAGCTCTACAATTTTCATCTCTTGTATTTTTTTCTTAGCACCTTTAGTTTGGCCAAAAAATCCATGTGTACGGAAAATATACTCAGGTTTTTTTTAAATATAAAGTTGATATCTAATTTTAAAAATGAAACAACCTTGACTGCAAAAAACTTGAAAACTAAGCCACCTCGAAACAAATTAATAGGTCATCGGAAAAAGAGAATTTTAAGCTCTAAAATTTTCATCCTTAGTCCATGTTTATGGAAAATTTACAAAATGGATGTATTTTTTTAAAATTTTTCTCATTTTTAAAACCATCGACTCTGTACGTTTCCTATAAACATAGATCATAGATGGGCGTAGTTTTCGAGATTTTTGCCGTCAAAGTTGTTTCATTTTTAAAATTAGTTATCAACTTGACAAAAAAAAAAAAAAAACTTGTACATTTCCCAAAAAACATAGATTTTCTGGTCAAACTAAGAGTGCTATGTGTTAAGAAAAAAATATAAGGGACCATGGACATGGCATATCATGGCGGCGGCTCTGTTTACATTAAAAGTGATCTAGAGTAACAAAACAAGCTTTGTCATGTACTTCAAGTACCTGACGGGGGTTGTTTTCGGCTTTTCGCAGATCATATTTTCTTTCGAAACTGAAAAATGAGACGCTCAAGCATCAAGAAGATGTAATTTATATTGAATTAACACGGTTTCTAATAAAATAAAAGTACTTCCAAAATGATAAGATTAAAAATAGAAAGGCTCCGCCATGATATGCCATGTCCCTAATTAGGGACATGGCATATCATGGCGGCGGCTCTGTTTACATTAAAAATGATCTATAAAAACAACCTCTACCTTGTACTTCAGGAGGGTTGTTTTCGCAGATCATTTTTTTCTTATCATTTTGGAGGTACTTGATTAAAATTTAATGTAAAAATTACGCTTCAGCATAGATTTTGCTCCATAAAAATGATTAAAAGGTGATCGAAAACTGAAAAGTGGGACACTCAAGCATCAAGAAGGTGTAATTTATATTGAATTAGCACTGTTTCTAATAAAATCAAAGTACTGTACCTCCAAAACGATAAGATTAAAAACATGAAGGCTCCGCCATGATATGCCATGTCCCTTTTTTGTTTTTTTTTTCATTTTCAAAACCATCAACCTCTATTAGTGGCATTATATCTTTTAGAGGACTCATAAGGAGATACGTATTGAGAAATGTAGATTATTTATTGATCTTGAAATTGAGCGAATAAGTATAACCTATACATAGGTGTCAATCGATGAATCGAAGCGACAAATTACCATTTAATTGGTCGAAATGATGACCTCATTTGCAATCTATGTGTACAATCACCTTTTAAAATTTTATTCGTCGTTGAACTATTCGATATCGTTCAATTTTTCCACGTGAAACCGCCAACCACTACGTATAATTTTTTCTTCCGAAGAGTGACTCGTAAGTTCCTAATAATGTTTATCTAAACCGATGTATCTTAAAAACTGATCTTCCGTCCAATTAATTTTTTTCTTTATACCGCTTCGAAACCAGCCTATTTTTATCTTTGGTTAGTAATTTCTACTTCTTGTACGTGCACGTCTTCGACACGTACTTACATTCAAATCATTGTTAACACAATACGAGCCTATCAGAATAATAACCAAGAAACTGGTATCTAGGAATGATTATTTCGAAGATTTTTTCATACAATTGACAAGTGCATTTCTCTCCAACACATCGTTAGGTACTCGTCAGCACTTCAACGAAAGTTCAAAGGTTAATGAATTATGGAAATAAACATCGAACTCGTAGTCAAATCATTCTAATTAAAACTGAAGCTTAATAATTTGTTCAAGTATTCGAAAGGCAGTTGGCATTTTGCAATTCATTAATATTATCCGGATAGGTAAATTTAAGTATGAAAAGAGAGTGAGGACGAATTTGAATTGAGGAGAGAGAAAAAAAAGAAAAACAATCGAGATGCGTTTTTCAGTTGCGATTATATTCTATGCAGGCAATTAATGCAGAAGTACCTATCAAGCTAAGTATCTACTTACGTAGATTTTCCCCCCAAAATCATCAAAACTGAATAAGTACTTGGGACTAAAAGAAGAAAGAACCTTTGGAAGATTCAACTATATACCGAAGGTAGGTAAATAAAATTATCAAAATCATGTAGTTGTGTAACTTTACGAGTATAAGTAAATTAGTATCATAGGTATCTACTTATTTAACAATAAAATATGATCTATGGAAGGTCAATAGTATACACGTCCAACATACCTTGATAATTTTTTTCCGGAGTGGTATCAATGGCTGTTTCCTCTACACCGGATAGCAGAATACATGCCGAAATTTCCTCTCAGACATCTATTATAACTAAAATTCATTCTTTCTGACGTCACGTCCACTCAAAAATCGTGATCGTGACACAAAACGCAATGCAAATAATTTATCTACTAATAAGATGGCCGTTGCCTCGTTCGCAAATAAGAGAATGGCGGAGTATTCATCGCGCATAAAGTCGTAACTCCAACCATAACCATCGTAGTACGTATGTTATCTTTCGTGACCAACCCAAAAAATAAAGTTTACAATGAGACATTTGTAAACTAGCTGTGCTTTAGCTAAAGCTCTGGTCTGACTCAAGTATGTAGGAAAATCATCTGAGTAATGGTTAATTAAGCGTGGAAAAATTAATCATCCTATTGTATCGAATATTTGTAATTTTTACGACGAGTGATCTCATAAGTCGTAATTTATGGGTGTGAATTGAAAATGTCACGAATTCGCGCGGTTACTTTACTTATCAAGTATTCAGTTCCGGCTGAAAAATTTGGAGTTCTTTGTTCGGAAATACCTATATAGGTGTATGAAACGACTGACGAATGTATACGCAAAGGGTATTCCACCGTGCCCGGATCTTTCTATTGTAAGTACCTACATAAAACGCGAGATGAACACGAGAAACCGTATTTTTTTTTTTTTTGGAAAATTGGCTAATACTTACCTAGTGCGAATTCATGAATAATTTTATTTTTAATGACAGGTTTATCGTCGTTTCTATGTATTACAGTTTATATCGCCGGTGTACCCCTACTTAGGTATATTTACTACCGAGAATAGGTACTCGTCAGACATTTTTATGAATTGACTTTTAATGACGAATACGCGTTAATTATCCGTAATTGCGAATGATCGATCTATTTTTTATTATCAATCACTCGGATACTCGAAGAGCATTTACGAGTGTTCAATATCATCGCATGTATCATTTCTCGTTTCTTGTAATTGATTAGGTATGCGCTGTTTCATCACTCAATATTGATTTTTAGATACGAATGAAAAAATATTTGACTAGACAATGCAAACAAACGAAATTTTTTTCAAAAATAATTATCGTTTGAAATCTAAGCTAACAGTATTAGAGTCGTAATAAATTTTCATCGTGTGGAATTTCCTTGATTAATAAATATTTAGATATAACTGGAAGTATGTACCAACTTGGGTACTCGATATGTACGTAAATTGCGAAATACTCGTCGGTACGAGGAAAAAAATCACACTTCTGCATACTGTTTTCGACATTTTTCATTAGTTTACAGAAAAATATGTTTCAAGATAAATGTAAGTACTCGCGAATCGAACGTATGAAAAATTATTTTAAAAAAATAGACTGTCCGGAGTTGATGAGGCAATAGTTAACAAAACGCAGAAAAAAACGAAATACAGAATATGAAAAAGCGAATGTAATTAATGGAAGTTAATAGCCGAACATCGTAAATTATTCTCCGAGGAATATATGCTCTTCCACCATATGTTTCGAAATATGTCTGGTAAGATTGGATTTGGACGAAAAAGTTTTATTACACGCGGAACATTTGATGCTATCTGCGGTAGAATGCGAATTAGTATGAGCATTTAAAGATGACCGGTGCTTGAAAGTTTTCTCGCAAAAAGTACAAACGAACGGTTTCTCGTTGGCATGAGTGGTACTGTGATAATGCAGTTTGGATTTAGTATAAAACCTCAAATCGCATTTATCACATTTAAAAGGTTTAATTTGTCCGCTGTGTAATTTATAATGGGCTAATAAATTGGAATTCTGACTGAAATGTTTTCCACATTCGGCACAGCTAAACGGTTTCTCTCCGGTATGCGATCTGGTATGATTCGATAATAGAGTCTTGGTGAAAAAGGCTTTATCGCAGAGTTGGCAACGATAGGCTCCTTCTCCGGTATGAGTAGTGAGATGTCTTTTGTGATGCGATTTGTAGGCGAATTTTCTCGAACAGAATTCGCACTGATAGGGTTTTTCTCCGGTATGAGCTATGACGTGATCTTTTAGACCGGAACACTGGGTGAATCTTTTATCGCAATATTTACACTGGTACGGTTTCTCTCCGGTATGAAGGCGTAAATGCACAGGGTAGTAGCCGACGGTGAATTCGCCGCTGCAGTATTCGCATACGATTTTATTTTGAAAATGTCGTTCGACGTGACGTTTCATGTTTCCTTTTTCGACGAATCTTTTATCGCAATACGAACACGAGAAGGGTTTTTCGTTGTTATGTTTACGTATGTGATTGCGAAGGTTGTTATAAGATAGATACGTCTTGGTGCAGATGTCGCATTGATATAATCCTTC
This sequence comes from Pseudococcus longispinus, assembly GCA_900064475.1. Lineage (NCBI taxonomy): Eukaryota > Metazoa > Arthropoda > Insecta > Hemiptera > Pseudococcidae > Pseudococcus > Pseudococcus longispinus. Next base: position 8,939 of record FIZU01043009.1, on the reverse strand, counting down.
TTTCGTGTGCATTTTCAAATGATCTTGTAACGTTTGTCGCGACATCAGACGTTTTCCACAAAATTGGCAAGGCCATTGTTTGCCATAAATATGAGTTTTGATATGCGTGATTAATCTGGATTTGGATTTATAAATAGCTCCGCAAGTATCGCATTCGTAATTGTTTCTTCCCTGATGATTGGCGACGTGGTAGTTGAGGTAACCTTTTTGACGGAAGCTTTTGTTGCAATATTCGCAGCGGAATGGTTTCTCGCCGGTGTGTATTCGTATATGCTTAGTCAAGGCGGTTTTATCGGTGAAACATTTACCGCAGTAGTCGCATTCGTAAAGTCTGAGCGATCTTCGATTTTTTTTAATATGCGTCGTGTAATGGTCTTTCAACTCGGATGATGAGAATAACGTAATATGGCATAATTTGCACACGTACGAAGACGACGATTCGTAAATAACGTCGATGTCTCCGTCGTTATGTGCTTTTCTATGCGTTTCCAAATTATCGCGTATGCTGAATATGGCCTGACATTCTTCGCATTCGTACAATTCAGCGTTATGAGTCGATAAATGTAATTTATGCAGTAATTTATTGCAGAACTGTTTTTCGCAAATGTCGCATTTCAAATACCCGTCGAAATGTTTCAATAAATCTACTTCTTCGTCGTATTTCTGCTCGCAAATATCGCACTGGTATACGCTTTCTACTTTTATACCTTGCATGTCGTCTACTTCTATTTCTTCGACGCATAGCTCATCTTCGTTTTCCGCAATTACGTCAACTTCACCTTTGCTGACACATGTGTCAACTTCAATAGACGATGGGAATTCCTCGTTTGGTTCGTGATCGCGAATAATATCGTAAACGGTGTCGTCCATACGTAATATATCTTTCGATACATCGGAAACATTAAACAAGCCTTGAAGTAATTCGTTTTGACGAACGACCGAATCTTCATCCGTGTAAGACTGCTGGTCATTTATTTCGTAAATGAACTCCATGGTTTAGAACAGATGGAAGCTGAAACAGAAAAGAAAAAAATTTCAATTATAATCTGATTAAAATCGCGCCATTCGAAAACAAACGAATTTTTTCCTATTAAGTAGATAAAGCGTAGAATTACGAATGCTTCGGACGAAGAATTACCATCAATGGTCTGTTGAACTTGAAGCAATTTAACGAGGAGGGGAAAGGTTAATATGGTAATCGGGACATTCGAATACGCGTACAAAAGAAATTATAGCTGACCGCGTGTTTTACGGTTTATAATATAAACTTCTTTCTTCAGACTATTTCTATCGTATAAAAAAATTCGATTATCACGCTAAATTCTTGACATGGAGAAAACTACATTGGAGAATGCAAAATTGCAAACTTCAAACTAGGTATCGATTCGCCACATAATTGTTCCGTATTAGGCGCCTTCTTTTCAAAACAATTGGAAGAATAATCTCTCCTAATTTCCAATAATATATTGATAACAACGAGCAACGAATAAACATAAATAAATATAACCTTAAGAATAAAATCACGCGATGTGAAATAATATAAAAATAGGTTACAACCTAAACTCGACATTTCGACCACAATGTTTTTTTTTTCGTCGAATACGCAAAATAAACGTCATTCGTAACACTCCTGGACGTGCATCTTATTGGTATGCCGAACCAAGGTAGACTTTCTACTGAACCGCATATCACAGCAACCGCATTCGAACGGTTTTTCACGAGTATGCATTCTAATATGGTACTGTAACGAGTTCATCTGACGGAATGCTTTATCACAGAAGGAACACGTGAATGGTCGTTCGCCGGTATGTATCCTGATATGACATTTTAGCTTAGCATTACTTGCAAAACGACGCCCGCACGTCTCGCAAGCAAAAGGTTTCTCTCCGGTGTGATTCCGTAAATGCGAGAATAAATTAGCTTTTTGCGTAAAACCGGTGTTACAAATGGGACAGACGTAAGGTCGTTCGCCGGTGTGTTTACGTTCGTGATTCTGCAGCAACCATTTCGAAGCGAACCCTTTTCCGCAGTAATTACAGTAGACGAATCCGTCTCCGGTGTGTTGTTGTTTATGCCGTTTCAGTTCTTTACTTCGGGCGAAGTATTTACCGCAGGCGCAATAAAAACGTTTAGAATCTTCGTGTACAACTCTATGCTCCCACAGGCCGGAATTCTGAGCGAAGCGCCGGCCGCATATGGTGCATTCGAATGGTTTTTCGCCAGTATGCGTTCTCAAATGAATAGGAAAATATTCGGCGGTGTAATCGTTGCCGCAGATATGGCATTTTTTATTTTTCACAGCGTCGTGCCTGGAAACGTGCTGTTTCAAAGTGTACGCGCTTACGAATTTCTTTTCACAAAGTTGGCAGCTGAATTTTTTCTCCGAAGTATGCAATTTCAAATGCTTCTCCATTTTATGTTCGCTGGTGAATTTCTTACCGCAGAGTGTACAAACGATAACACCTTCGCCGGTGTGTCGGCGAAGATGACCATCCAACGACGCGCGTAATAAATATTTCTTGCCGCAATGTTGACATTCGTGTTTTTTACCGTGCTGATGCGCCAAAATATGCCTTTTGAGTCTGTTTTTATCGCGGTATATCCGCTGGCAATGAGAACATTGATAGTTTTCGCCATTATGTACGTTTTGATGAGTCTTGTAATGAGACAGCTGTCGGAAAGATTTTCCACATTCGGCGCATGAAAATGGTTTCTCATTGGTATGTATTCTAACGTGGTCCAAGATGATTTTTTTGGCAGAAAAGGTTTTTCCACAATCGTGACATTCGAAAATTTTTGCCGCGATCGCGCGAGGAATTTTTTTTCTGATGGCAGAAATTTTAACTTGGTCTTCATTTTCCGAGTGTGAAGTATCCTCTGGCGGTTTTACAACGGAGCGGGCTCCATCGGGCATTTCTTTTTTATCGCATAATTCGACGTGGCTGTTGTAAACTTTTTTATCGCAAAACCATTTTTTACAACGGTTACATTCCGAAATTTGATAGCTTATGTGATTTTGTAAATCTGTTTCTTGTTCGAAATTTTTGTTACAGAAAATACATAGAAAGGAAGATAATTCTGTATCAATAATATCAATTTCTTCGACGTACGAGTTATCTTTTCTCGTAACACTGCCATCGTCATAATCGTTCGAGTCGATTTCGTCTATATCATTATATTTCACCTCAGTTATGATAAAATCATCGGTTTCGTCATCGTCGGAATAATACGCCTCAGTTCCTTCAAGACGCGGATTTTCCATATTTTCTATTTCTTCGTTATATAATGGTAAATGATTTCCAAGCGAACAGTTATCGCTGCAACAAATAACGATGTACTTTCATATATTTCTTCAAAATTAAATTCCATCTTGGTAAAATGTAATAAAATATTTAAATGCCACGATGAAAATATAAGGTTCCGTTTCCAGGTATCTAAAATTCATAAAACTGCTTCATCGATAAACCGTTGATCATGTTGACAGAATTCTAGATATGAATATCTAATTCGATGAATCGATACATACCTTCACCATAACTCAAAATTTGAAATATTGTGATTATAAGTTGTAATATAGATTCTAACTTCAAAAATTAAGAATAATCGATGAAAGAAACATGAAATTTACCTTAGATATGTTTCATTTCAGTCTAGGAATGATGGATGCTTCGAGCCTTCGATACTTTTTAAAACGTTGTTCGTCGAAGCGTTACACAATACAACTGTTTACACAGGCAATATGAGATGATAAACTGTTTTGTGGTGAAAAACAGAACGATGTTACGGTTTCTCATTAAGGAATCTTTTTAATTATAAAAGTAATAAGGCGAAGCAAAGTTGAAAGTTCAATTTTTAAATACTTTTCGTTGTTTTTAAAAAAAATTCAATTTTTGTTTCTTTACTTTTTTTTTGCTTTCGAAAAATTCTGAACAGACAGCTGTGTATTTTTTAATATTTTTTTGGGCTTTTTACTGTATTATTTTGGACAGGGTTGTTAATTATTGAAATGACGTCACGTAGATGAATTCGAATAGGAATCACGAGGTATAATCCCTGCAAAAATTATCCTCATTCCTTGTTCCGAATTCCGTGATCCGTGCATCCCCTCAACGGTCCATCGTTTAATAACCGTTGAATTCAAAACAAATGTTGTGAAAAGAGGAAATCTTGCGAACATTTGTTCATTTTCTTTTGTCGCGAGATGTGGTATTCGAATTTCGAGTTTTAAAATAATAATTACGTCGTTTAATTTAGTGAGAATTAATTTTAACCCTTATTTTTCGTGAATATACTTGTTCTTGTTTCGTGGTATGTAATTCTGTTATGGCTATCTGTTGATATTCTGACCGAATTCGCGTATTCAATCATTATGTAATTCGGCAATGGCGACCTGGTAATTCTGACCAAATTCGCTCGTTTAACTAATCAAACGGTAACTTGTATTGAATTTGTTTTAATTTTCAAAACATTTTGGCGCGTATAAAAGTTTTACAATTTACAATTTTTTATGGGGAACTGGTATAGTTACTGTTCCCCAAAATGAAATTAACGTAGTAGATTTGTGGAATACAAAAAATGCGTAAGGTCTATTGAAATTGAACACACTTCTATCCGGAAATCTAGTTTCGATACTCAGAGTTGTTGCTGCTGCTCCTGTGCTCCCGGCTTCGGTCACATGTAAGTTCACTTTATGTATGGCATCACTCACGTGAATACCTTTAGCGATATTATTCAAATTAGCTTTATCCGGATCGAAAAGTGTTTGTACTCCGGCGTGTTTTAGCGCAGTTTCTACGTTGATGGATTCGGATAATTCCAAGTATGGTACGATATACGTGACATCATCCTCCAGGTTTGATCCAGTAGTAATATTGGTTATATCGGTCGGAGTTAGCACGTTGATCAGACTATGGATCGGGTTATCTTTGTGTGGAAGAATAAAATACATGTATACGTCTTTTCCTTTGTACGGTATACCTAACGCTGAAAATTTCTTGTTGGCGTCTTCGTATACGAAAGCTGGACCTTTGTTAACCATCATTTTCACCTGAATTATTCCATCATCCGTGTAGAAATGTTGCCTGTTGACATGAAATTAACGTATCGATGTAATAATTTGTTTTTCTTTTAGGAACGAAGTTTCATTTGCTCGAATGCAACAAGTGCAACACGTGTCAACTCACCAAGTGGAATTTTCAAAAAATGGCTGTTCCCATTCGCCATTGAAGAATAATGTACTGGCGATGACCAATTGAGTATTTGGCATTAACGGAGGTTGAATTATTTCGTTTATTATTCCATTCGTATGATTCGCAGCCCATCTGTAAATCACGTAAAAGGTAAGCGTATCGATACGTTTGGTTTTAAATAGCGTAAACAATTATTATCGAGCGTTGTTGGGTTATTTACTGGTTGATAAGATTCACCGCCGCGTTGCCGGTAGCTGTGAAATCTACTATTTTAATCTCGTTGTTGTATTTTTCTTCGGCCGATTTTAAAAATTCTTTTTCAATACTGGCGTCTTTGTGAATGAAAAGTCCATTCGCCAAAAGTACCTTGATCGCCGTATTGTTTTCGTGTTCGGCTACAAATTTATGCATTAGCCTACCCAACGTATTGTGGATTTTTTCTTCTCTGTTGAAAAAGAATCGGACGTTTTAACGTATTATTTAAAACTCGCCGTATACGATCGTACTCGATGGAATATGAATTACTTGTTTAGTAAACTTCTTCCCGAAATTAAGCCCAGCGCGTGTAAAATTTCATTTTTCGATTCGCCATCAGCTCCTAATAGAAGAGTAGCCAATGCACCGATCAAATTGACTGGAGCGAATAAAACATTACCGTCTGAACTGCTCAAATGACCGAGAATTTTTTGAAATTCTACCGTAAAATTTAATATTCCTGCCACCGCTATCTGTAAAAATTCGTCTTAATCAACGTACAAATATTAAGATTTGTTTTTATCCGAATTTCATTTCCTATCATTCTCGTACGAATGAAATACCGATTAACACAATGCATCTATTTGTGACGGAGGTTGGTTAGGGTACTATTTTTACTCGTGCGTGTTTATTATCTATCTTTTATTTATCGATGAAGTGGAATTCGTTTGTCGACCTAGTCATATGTAGCATGATAAAATTTAACGTGGTGTTCGATCAAATTTCAGATTTATTTTTTCCGGAAGGGTACGGTGAGGAAGGACGAAGGTGACGAAAACTTGAAACCGAAATCGATGGACGGACAATTGAAAATTGTACTTACTACTTATTCAAATTTCAGCGTTTTTAAGTTCTCGGTAGTGAAGAAAATCGGTTCTCTTTTTTCGACCTTGAAAATCCTCGTACGTACAATCCCCAAGTTTCCACCAGATGAACCTAGGAGGATGAAATTTGATAGTACATGTTCAGTTAGTATCCGAAATGTGTATTTTGGGAAGCTGTCAATTTTTCAAGTGGATCTTGGTTTATAGTTTGTCTCGAAAAAATGTATTTTTGGAATTTTTCAAAAAAAAACTAATTTTCAGTAGGCTTAAATTTTCAAGTCCGTCGTCTCACACATTTTCACCCATTATTACTAAATATTCTTGAAATTACTTCAAAAAATTAGGATTCGCGGACGTTTTTGTTTTAAAAATATAGTTGAAAAATGATTTTATTTACCGCTTCCATTTCCGTATCACTTTTACCATGAGTCGGGGTCGAAGTCGTCGTTGCAGCATTCGAAATCGTATCGCCTACCATGGATCCGACCGATATGATCAGTGGCAACAATAAAATCGTTAGGAGATTTTTCCCCTGAAATATGGAATACACTTTGAATAATTTCAAGATGACTTTTCACGCGAAAAATTATGAAATTTTAAAATCTAATTTCAATTTTTTCACTCGCGAAACACTTCGAGTGCTTTTGCATTTGTTAAATTCAACTCGTCGGTTTAAATTACTCGTAAATTTTCGAATATTTTTGTCATTTACTCGAAAAATAAATTATAAAATGGTGAAAATTTTAAAATAATATCTCGCGAAAGTTTCATACGTTAAAAATAATCTCTACGTACTGAGGTTTTAATTTCTTCGCGATAAGTCGATAAAGTAAGCGATTCGATATTTGTCACAGTTCGTTAATTTTTCTCGAACAGAAAATTGATTATTTTTTTTGATAACGAGATTTTTTAAAAAAGTTGATCGATAAAATAAAAACGAGTAAATACGTGTTAAGAGTGTTAGAGTGATACGAGTATAGTGACTTACCATTGCAACTGTTTGTCAAGCTCGAATACGACGATAATATAATTACATTTCCTCGTTGAACGCGTAGTGATAAAGTACGTCTGGTAACGGAAGGTTCAAATAAATCAATGATTTTGTGTGTGAGTTACCGAGTTTGTTCTCGTTACGAGTTAATTTAGACGCGCACCGCTCCTTCTAATAGGTTTTTGTTTTTATGTATCGTTGTTTACCTACGGCCAAGACTGAGACCATCGTCTCCGAAACTGGACGAGCTGTTAACATTTCGTTCAAGTGATAAAATTACCTTCTTATAAACGTCTCGACGAATAACAATGGTTGTTATTTGCGACTATTTGCGAAACGTAAATATTAGCACGAACTATACTAATAAATTTACTTACTAGTTAGTATATTCGGCTACTTACCTACTTACCTTCGATCCTTCGTCTAGACCTACCTGCTACGATCGTGTTCGTATTTTGATAATTTTGCAATTACAATCGAACGTATCTACAAACAATTTTTGTACCTGATTGTTTTCTAATAACGTATTGTGTATAATGTTTTCAACAGTATCCGACTTCAAATTTTATTCAAATTCAAAGGATGACTTTTTTCCGCATCTTTTTGTTTGTATTGAAGTGGGTCCGAGTACGATAATTGCGATTTTTTTTTAATTCTTCGTATTAATACTTAAGTATTGGTAATCGCTGTGACGTTTCAGTCGATGAAACCTGTTTGTTTGGGAATACAACGATAAATATAGAAATCCACGTTCCAAATGGTGATAACTACTTGGAAATGACCGTGACTTCGTGTTTCTTCAAAATATAGCACATGCATTATGCAGTTTCTGGTCCAAAAAATCGAAACGATATTTCGATACCAGGATTTCAAAGGGGGAACAGTTTACAGTCATTTTGAAATGATAATTTGCAAAATTTGTCGGGTAAGAAAGGGTCAGATCGAAATTTTTCATATAATCAACATTATTCACCGGCGTATGATGTATAATTTTTGTTTGAAAAGTTTTTCAATTGGGGCCTTAGGTACAGAGATAGGGAGATTTCTTGGAAAGAGGAGGGTGAAGCTTCGAAAAAAAGGGCTATCAAAACTTGTCCTTTAAAGGCGAGCAGGAGGAGATTTTAACGATGGAAATAGCTCATATTTCTGCACATGAAGGGGTAGACCTGTGTTTGGTATGGTTACCACATTCGACCCGGCTGAACTCGAATCCTTCATTAGTTTTCTATTGGAGAAAGAGAATTGAAAAAGCTTTCCATTTATGTTTAGATATTTGGATTTGATTTCAGTTTTATATGGTGTCATGGTGGATGATGAATCCCGGTAAGTTCACCATCTACCATGACTGAACATAAAACTGGAATCAAATCCAAATATCTAAACATAAATGGAAAGCTTTTTCAATTCTCTTTAAAAAGTGTCTCTTGTACTTTTTCTGTAGAGGTGATATTTCTCAAGTTATTTCAAAACTTCATCATTTTGCCTTCCACAGAGATAGAACAAGGTAAAAAAACGCTACCCGCATTTTGATTGGCATTTCCAATTGGGTCATTCCACGTTAATTCGGTGGTGCTTTGACCTTGGGTCCTCCGATTTTACTCAAAATTTTTTTACCAGTTTCCCTTGATCCAAAACTAAGGTAACCACCGTTGTTTTGACCCCGACCCCCATAGGGGGTTT